>JAODAL010011264.1:0-100826 GCA_025379985.1 Phyllomedusa bahiana | reverse complement strand
TTTGGGGGAATTTCACATAGATATCTTGTATCTGTCTTAGGGTTGGCACTATGGAATGGGCCCTCTGAGGCTCGCACCTGATGATGACATATTCACTGATGTGAACACGTAAACCAGTAGATGGTAATGTCATGGTTTATCTCTGTTATGACATCTTTGGTATTTATATTTGTATGTATTCATACTCTGTGGCAATTGACTCATATTATGTGCTCTTTATTGCATTTAGATACTGGAAATGTACATTGCTTATCGGTTTTCAAATTCTTGTAACCAACTTTTCGTTCAATAAAACTCTTTTGGAATAAGAAAAAAAAATAACTGGGGGTTCTGAGGCACCCCAGGCTATACACGGTGTACGAAATAAGACTGTTTGTGTGCCTCAGAATGAAGACAGGTTTAATATACTCTACTCTTGCAAAGCCATTCTTTATTTTTTTCACATTCAAAAATTAACTTTATTCGAAAGAGAACAGATAGATGGTACAAACCCATAAGCAGTATTGACATGAAAGTATGATAAGCTACAAAATAGACAGTCCTAAAGGCGGTGTACAGGTCCATAGGGTGGGAAACACCTGGGACAGATCATAACATCAACACATTCTATAACAGAGGTAGAAAATTAAGAATCACCTTGGAACACGTGACTGCAACTAGAAGCACATAACCATAAGTCTAAGAGGTTGTGACCCCAGAATCCAAGACAGTTGAAGATGAGGTATTTAAGGAGCCTCCGTTCTCCAAACCCTCAAGAGGGGGGAAGGGGAGCGAAGCGATAGAACGGTTCGGCCTAGGTCCAAATTTACTATAGATCTCAAACACGCCAAGGCAGGGTGATACTATAACACGATAATAGTCGTTTTCATCCTTTTGCTGCCCTGGGACGTGTCCGAGCGAGACTGCAAAAGGAGAGACCATCAACCGAAAAAGATAAGGAAGCAGGACTAGGATAATATAGGGGAAAGGATAAGGAGAACAGCCAGCCGGAGTCAGGAACCTTCCGCCACCCACCTAGGCATACGAAACGGTCAATGTCAGATAACATAAGTGCAGCCTAAACAAAGTCTCTCCCATCTACAGATTCTATGAATCTCCTCAAACCAAGCCGTAACAGAGGGAGGAGTTGAAGAGCGCCATAGTCTAGGGATAACAGACTTCACTGCGTTCAGCAAGCAGGTTATCAATCGATTTTTCAGAGAACTGGGAGAACCCCGGACTAACATGAAAAGGAGAAGTATCGGGTCGTTATCCAGCGTTTCTCCAGAGATCAGGCCTATTATGTGGATAAATTTAAGCCAGAAGGGCTGCAAGGATGAGCACTTCCACCAGATGTGTAACATCGTTCCTTCCTCTTTATGACACCTCCAGCACATATTGGTAACAGAGGGATAAAAAGAGTGTAATAACGAAGGAACCCTGTACCAGTGGGAAATAACCTTATAGCTTAATTCCTGGGTTCTTATGGAAACCGATGACCGACGTGCTAGAGAGAATGTCATAGTCCACTTATTTTCAGAAAGTTACCTAGGAAGCTCCTTTTCCCATGCAATTTGAAAACAGGGCTTAGAGGATGTCACAGCCATGGGTCCTTGACAATAGGTGCGTGGACAAAGGTAAACGCAAACACCAGTTTTTAAATGTTGTGAGAGCTCTGTTAAATGCGAAAGGCACATGGTAGGCCGCACACAAGCTGCGAAGTTGGTAATAGTGAAATCTTGAAAACCTAGGGCCCTGGAAATCAGTTTGAAGCGCTGAGTACATCTTAATTGTACCATCGCAATACACATCTCTCAGGACCCCAAATCACCCCCTCCCAGACAAAGCCCCGCAGATCTTAGAACCTCTGGGATAACAGGGTTTCCAGTAAGGGGGGTGAGTGGCCCTCCTGGTTTTAAGATGGGCATAGAAGAAGGATAAGCTCTAAAGGCTCGTACTACCGTTTGTACGATGAGGGGGAGAGAAAGCAGCCTTTTTTTGGGGAGCCACAAAGGAGGGAGCCAGGGGAGTGCCGCTGTTGGCGAACCGTATAACTCGGCTTCAATTTGAACCCAAGACTTGCTCTGAAAGTTATGAAACCCGTCCAGGATTCTGACCGATGCCGCCGCTAGGTAATAGGCCTGAAAATTTGGGACCGAGAGCCCGCCCACCGCTCTAGGTTTGAGCAGTCTAGATCTGGAGACCCTAGGGTGTTATTGAGCCCATACAAAGCGCATGATCAGACTGTGCAATGAGTCAAAGAAGGAGGACCGTAATAGTCTGAAACAAAGGCCATTCATTTTTATGCACATTGGATGGGTCCCTAGTGTAGCGCAACTGCGCCTCAGTGACATCTCTAGCCATTTGAAACTCTTGGTGGGCTAGCCCTCTTTTAAGATCATTAATGGCAACAGTCATGGTTCCCCAAACAAATGACTTGAAAGCATCCCAAATCATTATAGATGATACTGTGCTGGTGTTTTCCTGCAAGAATATGCACCACTTGTCGAGGAAGTAAGATGATGGTAGAATTTTCAACCAGAACGGGTTTAAGCGTCATTTAGTTCATGTTATCAATCTTACCACCTTAACGACCCTGGACGTATGAGTATGTCCTAGGGTCGTTAAAGGGCTTTGCAGTGGGATTGCAGCAAACACTTGGCAGTTACAGCTCTTTTTAACCCTTTAGACACCGCGATAACCTGGCCGCGGCATATAAATGACTGAGAAACCGTGCCGTGTACTGTTCATCAATCAATCAGCGCTCCCGCGGCGAAATCGCGGGGTTCTGATCGGTTAACATGGCAGCTGGAAGCCTTGTGAAGGCTTCCATCGCTGCCATGTTTTCGGTTTTACTACTTCCTGCCCCAGACAGGAAGTAGTGAAACTGCCATATTGGTATACCCTAATGCATTGTCTATACAATGCATTAGGTTGTAGAAATGATCACGCCCCCAAGTGGTGAAGCACCTTAGGGGGACTCAAAGTTACAGTAAAAAAAATGCATCCTCACTCAAGCCCATAGGTGTTAGTACAAAAAAAGTTATTGGTTGCAGAAAATGGCACCGCGCAAATTTAAAAAATCTAAAATGTTTGGCATTTTTTTATGGTACTAAAACATAACAAAAACCATACATATTTTGGTGTTGCCAGAATAATTTCAACCTGCAGAATACAGAATACAGGGAACACATCATTTATACCGGAGAGTGAACGCCCTAAAAAAAAAATTTGCAAGCGTGGCAAACGTTGGTACGTTTTTATTCACATTTTGTTCCACTTGGAATTTTTTTGCGTTTTCCAGTATATTCTATGGTAAATTACACTATTAGAAAGTACATCTTATCCCGCAAAATAAAAGCCCTCATATGTATAGGTAGGAGGAAAAATAAAAAAGTTATGGCTCTTGGAAAGTGAGTAGGAAAAAATGAACATGTCAACCAAATTAATGCGAGGTCCTTGACCAGGTTGTCTCACTACATCGATTCATCTTACCTCAGTTCTTTTTTCTCGCTTTCATGTTTTAATTCAGTGTTTACTGGCTTCAACTGGCCTGCAGTGATGAGCTGCTGAGGACATCAGGTCTGTAGCTATAGCGACCAGCACTGGCAGCCTTTCAGCAGTGCCCGAACAGGTCTGTAGCTATAGCGACCTGATGAGGGGATATCTAGGAAAAGGTAGTATACTGTTAATGGACACATATTGCAAAGTGACTTGTTTTTGCAAGATCTTTAACATAAAAAGCAATACTTGTAGTGAGACAACCCCTTTAAGGAGTTGAGAGATATCATACTGCACTGCCTCGACAATTGGAAGTAAGGATGAGTGAATCAACATAAGGTCTACATGCAACAGAGCATCAAATTGAGAGGTAAAACATGAATACTGACGAGCTTCTGGAAAACGAGTTTGCCATGCATCCATAATGGCAAAATCAGTTATCAGCACTGCAGTGATGAAGGTTCAGGACCCAAAGAACTATTGCCAGATGATGTAAACGATCTAAGTGCGACAAGTATGATTTTTGGCACCCAGGCACCATTTTTCTTGCGCACAAAAGTAGTGTAGAATGTGCCTGAATCTATGAGCTTGTTCTACTGCAGGTCATAAATCAGATGCATTCTAGCACAAAATCACCAATTCTGGCTCAGGTAAGCCACTTTTAAAGTGGTCTACCTGTTCCAGCAGTAACGCACCTGGATTTGCCATACTGAAGCTATAAGTGTGTAGCTTTGTACAGTTGTAGTGTGACACTTCTCCAGCACGCCCCCTGATCTCAGGCACATTACAAAGTGCTGCGGGCGCTTTGTAATGCGCCTGATACTGGACTGCGCCCGTTTCATAATATAGCGAATGGGGTTGCGCTAGTCTTTAGGCTGATAAGACGCCAGACTTCTGGCACAGCCCCGTTCATATATGTCTCCCTAAATGTTTATCTGATGTGCAATTAAAATCTCCTAACCAAATGCTAAGGATGGAAGAGTATGAGCCGATAATTCCTAGAATTTCCTTAATCACAACCCAGTACGGTGGTGGGATATATAAACCAATTATAATAAATGGTATGTGGAACAAGTGGCACACCAAAACTATGCATCTCCCATCCCTACCCACAACCACGCTAGTGAGACTAAAGTGAATAGTGCGGTTAACAAAAAGAGAGACTCCTCTGGCACAGTTCCTGAAGGTCCAGTGGTAAGACCATCCAAACCATGGTCGGTTGAGCAGTGGTAGCCTATCTGGAATCATATGGGTCTTCTGGAGGCAAATGATGTTACATTTTTGTGATTTCAAGTATTTAAAGACTAGTGCTGTTTTAATATGATTGTTTAGCTCACGTACATTCCAAGTAAGGAAAGAAACTATGTTATTTGCCATGTTATAAAAGTCAAGAAGGGGTAAAAGTGAAGTACTCAAAACCAGTCATTAAACCTAACCAAAACAATACTTGCAGATGAAGCCACGGAGGCCCCATATACACATATCAATGAAAGGATACATCCTAGTACAGAGAAAGCAATAGGTCGGCTGTGTCCATAATAAAGTCAATTGGAAAGGCATGTAATTGGCAGTAGGAAGTGTGTGTTACGCAAAGGAAAGAGAGAGAAAGAGAAGAAGAAAAAAAAAAGGGGGGGGGGATAAAAGAACATAGCAAGGTACTGATTGAATTAACAACTATGCAATACATTGGATTATGCAGAGTCAATCAGCAGTGTGACTGTGACCTTACACCTGCCTGTGGACAGGATTCCAGCCAGTCAATGGTCTAATGTAGACTGGTAAAGTCAAAAAGTCTTATTTTCAGTGATGACCTTTAGTCTGGCCGGATAAAGCATGACATATTTAAAGTTACGTTCACGCAGTTTCTGTTTGGCAGTGAAGAATCGAAATATCTGGATAGACCAGAACCTTAGAGTTGCCCACAGGAATGGGCCCTTTTTCTCTAGTGAGCCTTAGGATGGTGTCCCTGCCTCTATAGTTCAAAAGTTTGGCGATAAATGTACATGGAGGCGAACCGGGTAGAGGAGGCTTAGGCAAATGTGTGTGTGTGTGCGTGCCACCGCAAACATCACTGAAAATTTGTCTCTGCCAAATGTTGAGATTAACAGGTTTTTAAGGAAAGACATTGGTGAGGAACCTTCTGAGCCTTCAGCAAGATTGCATCTCCTCAGTCTGTTTTCTTGGTCATCCAAGTGTTGAAGAAGTTTTGGATGTTTCTTTTGGAATCCTCTACTCGACGAGTCATTGGGTTGGTCTAATCTTCCTGTGTGCTGATTCTGTTTTCCACCACATCATGCCTCAGCAGATAGATGTCCACTTTTATCTCTTCAATTCAGAGTAGGTAAGGTGGTTTGGCAGGTGTGTATAGCAGCCAAAACTTTTAGTCTCCAGATTTAGGGTTGTTGTTTCAGAGGTACCCTGCAGGGGATCTGTTGGCATGTCGGATGTGAATTCAGGTTCCGTTGTCATAGGCTGTCCTGATATGCGGTATTTATCCAATTTCTCCACTACTTGGATGGTGGTTGCATAGGTGCTATAGTCTTATCTTTTTGAGCAGATTAGTAGAACACAAAGAGAAAAAGAAAAGGAGGAGAACTTTTCACTAGGATAGTTACTGTTGAGTATGAGCCTCCTAGATCATAGAATGCGCACGGATTCAGATTCCATGAATAGCTGGCGTAGGTAGATATTGGCATATAAGATGGACAATAATCAGAGTATCTGGAAATGTAGCGGTTACCTGTCAGGAGTTGGCACAACTGTTGCCAACAATAACTTGGGGGGTGATAACCAGCTCAAATCTGTGGCCTGTCGCTGGGATGTGAGACACCGTCAGGCCTACAGTAAGTGGGGCCACTTATGAGAATGTCAGTAGTGGACATTTAGATCTGATTTGTGGTCCCGGCAGCTGCAGAAGTCACTTGGTTACTTAGGAGTTTCAAGCGGAAGTAAGATGGCGCCAAGTGCAGAGCGGACTGCCCTGGGTATAAAACTTATTTCAATGTATACTCCAACCATTGCAGCAGCAATTTATCACTCATTCCAGGCACAAAGGGGAGATAGAGTCCATGAAATCAAAGTTCTTGTGCTGAACTAGAGGGAGAGCTATAATGGTGAAATTCAGCTGTTATTTATTGTCTGTAACCCCAGGAGAAATGATATCTGAGTATGAGAGATGTGAAATGTCCCCAGAGTTGATGTAACAAAGGGGAGTCACTTGGCATCAAACCATAGTGTCCCACAGGGGTGCGTACTCTAGGGTAGTGTAGCTCGCAAGTCATGGGCAAAATGGTGGCCCCATGTGTTGCCCTGTTCTTAGGCAAAGATGGCAGCTCTTCGTCTTATTAGGCAGTATGGTCGTTGGGCTGCCAAGGTGAGATTACTGGAGCTCTGCCACCCTTCTATAAGACGCTGCGTTTGTGAAGCACGTTGGGAGAGTGGGGTTCCTGAGGTTAATCCCCTAATCTCTAAAGCAAGCGAGATAGGAGTCATGGCCACCATTGCGCAGCAGGTGCCTCCGCACCAATGTTACTCAAAGTCCCAGGGTCTGTAGGTGAGGTCCTGCACTTGCAAAGGCTGCACACAGGTTTCCGCAGCTCTCCTCACTGGCAGCGACTTGGGAAAAAGACAGGCGAGAGATCATGAAGAACACTGCGCTGCTTGCAAGATGGTGGGTCCGCCCGCAATGCTCAGGCCAGACTCTCGCAGGTTCTCCAGTGTAGCTCCACTGTGTGCACTCAGCCCGGGGGTGAGACTCTTCTCACAGGTGCTAGGTCCCTTCAGGTGGTCTCATGTAGAGTTTGACCAGGATATATCTTTAGAATCCCTACTGGGGAGCAGGAGCACAAGCACCACAAGTCCTTTCACTTCAGCAGCCAGGCCAGGCTCCCAAGGAGTCATTTGTTAGTTGTTGCATTAGTATTAAAGTTTCCTTTAGGGGGCAGTTACTGTATGGTGAACACTGTTTGCTACCCACTTTGGGTGAAAAAAAAAGTTGCTCAGAGTCTTAGATACAGCTGAATTTGGTGCATCAGTGTTACAGTTTCCTGTGGGAGGCAGTTATTGTGTGATTAGCGCTACTTTTGTCTAGAAAAGAGCTGTTTGGTGCCCAGGTCGACCCGGAACAATTGGAAAAATTCTAAAACATAGCTATAGTTTCTGCATCAGTGTTGTGTTCTGTGAAAGCTAGTTATTGTGTATTGCAGTGCAAGATGTTGTGTGCTCTCCAGTTCTCCATGAGTATGAAGTAATATTAGTCTGTGTATAGTGGATTTGGTTCTGTAACATCATGGTTGTAATCTGTTCATGGTTTAGCAGTGTTACTTGGTCCTTATATAGTATCATTATTGGGAAGGTTGGTCTAATGGTCTTTGTTCGGTATGATGGTAATATGTATGCTAAGAAAATTGCTCCTTGTTTAGTTTTATTGTTTCGTAACTGTATAAACATTATTTAGTAAGGGAAAAATGTCAGGTAATCATAGCTCTTCATGAGCACAAATACGATGCAAAATATGGACTGCAAATATGCCGTGTGAACATACCCTAACAGTGAAAGTTTGTTGTGCCTTCAAAATACCTCAAACAAAAAGCCATCAATGTCAAAACCTCTGGCAACAAAAGTGAGTACACCGTGTGAGCTTTTTACTGCTCCGGGATCACAGCATAATTCCATCAGATATAGAGACAGTTGTAGGGTACAAACAGGTCCTTCCATATTATTATTGTAGGACAAACAAACATGCAACAACAACAGGCACAGAAATGGAGGTAAATAAAACAAAATTCCTGCTCGTCTGAGCACTCACTAATACAGGCGTAGTTACCTCACTAACACCTTTAGTCAAGTGCAGTTGGTGTAGCAGACACTGGCCTCCTCCAGTGTAAAGCTTCTCCAGCCCAAATGCCTAGACCAGAGTTGCAGCCCCACCTAGTCAGCTGACTTGCTGACTTTAAATAGGGCAGGCAACTCCTGGCGTGGAACAACACTTTGCTTACTCTAAATGAAAAGCCATCCCAGAATGGCTGGAAGCCATACTAAACACTGACACTAAACGTGTGTCAACTACCTGATGCCTTTTCAAGTCGCCAAGGCTCCTTTCCTTGATGACATGCTTCTGAGCTCCTCCAGGTATATGTCAAAATCCTGACTAGCCATCAATTGTGCTACTTCTCCCACTTAAAAACATGAGGCCAGTAATTGACATCATAGGTAGAATTAAACTATGAGAGACCAAATGAGAAAACAAATCCAGAAAATCACATTGTCCGATTTCGAAAGAATTTATTTGCAAATTATGGTGGAAAATAAGTATTTGGTCACCTACAAACAAGCAAGATTTCTGGCTCTCAGAGACCTGTAACTTCTTCTTTAAGAGGCTCCACTGTCCTCCACTCATCTGTAGTAATGGCACCTGTTTGAGCTTGTGGACAGGTGTCTTTTATACTGATAAGTTCAAACCGTCACCCTCCAAACTCCACTATGGTGAAGACCAAAGTGCTATAGAAGGACACTAGAAACAAAATTGTAGCCCTGCACCAGGTTGGGAAGACTGAATCTGCAATAGGCAAGCAGCTTGGTGTGAAGAAAACAACTGTGGGAGCAATAATTAGAAAACGGATGACATACAAGACCATTGATAATCTCCTTCGATCTGGGGCTCCACGCAAGATCTCACCCCGTGGGGTCAAAATGATCACAAGAATGGTGAGCAAAAATCCCAGAACCACAAGGGGGGACCTAGTGAATGACCTGCAGATAGCTGGGACCAATGTCACAAAGACTACCATCAGTAACACACTACACCGCCAGAGACTCAGATCCTGTAGTGCCAGACGTGTCCCCCTGCTTAAGCCAGAACAGGTCCAGTCACATCTGAAGTTTGCTAGATAGCATTTGGATGATCGAGAAGAGGATTGGGAGAATGTCATATGGTCAGATGAAAAAAAAATAGAACTGTTTGGCAGAAACACAACTCGTCAGGTTTATAGGAGAGAGAATGCCGAGTTGCATCCAAAGAACACCATACCTACTGCAAAGCATGGGGGTGGCAACATCATGCTTTGGGGCTGTTTCTCTGCATAGGGACCAGGACAACTGATCCTTGTACATGAAATAATGAATGGGGCTATGTATTGTGAGATTTTGAATGCAAACCTCCTTCCATCAGCAAGGGCATTGAAGATGAAACGCGACGAGTCATTCAGCATGACAATGATCCCAAGCACACCGCCAGGGCAATGAAGGAGTGGCTTCGTAAGAAGCATTTAAGGTACTGGAGTGGCCTAGCCAGTCTCCAGATCTCAACCCCATAGAAAATCTTTGGAGGGAGTTGAAAGTCCGTGATGCCCAGTGGCAGCCCCAAAACATCACTGCTCTAGAGAAGATCTGCATGGAGGAATGGGCCAACATACCAGCAACAATGTGTGCCAACCTTGTGAAAACTTACAAAAAACATTTTACCGCAGTCATTGCCAACAAAGGATATATAACAAAGTATTGAGATGAACTTTTGTTATTGATCAAATACTTATTTTCCACCATAATTTGCAAATAAATTCTTTCCAAATCAGACAAAGTGATTTTCTGGATTTGTTTCCTCATTTTGTCTCTCATAGTTGAGGTCTACCTATGATGTCAACTACAGGCCTCTCTCATCTTGCACAATTGGGGGCTGACTAAATACTTTTTTCCCCACTGTAAACACCATTGCAGACATTCCCGGCTGCTGCCTTACAACCGCTAAGTGAAAATGGACAAATATGTATGGCCACCATTATTTTCCAGCACTGCATTACCTCTCTTGGGCATGGAGTTAACTAGAGCTTCACAGATTGCCACTGGAATCCCATTCCATTCCTCCATGACAACATCACAGAGCTGATGGATGTTAGAGACCTTGCACTCCTCCGCCTTCTGTTTGAGGAGGCCCCACAGATGCTCAATAGGGTTTAGGTCTGGAGACATGCTTGGTCAGTCCAGCACCTTTAGCCTCATTTTCTTTAGCAAAGCAGTGATTGTCTTGGAGATGTGTTTGGAGTTGTAGTCATGTTAGAATATTGCCCTGCGGCCAAGTTTCCGAAGGGAGGGGATCATGCTCTGCTTCAGTATGTCACAGTACATGTTGGTATTCATGGTTCCCTCAATGGACTGTAGCTCCCCACAGTCATCAGAACTCATCTAGCCCCAAAACCTGATGCTCCCACCACAATGCTTGACTGTAGGCAAGACATGGTTCCAGTAATCCATGTCCTTAGTCTGCTTGTCTTAAGCTAACTGTTTGCGGACTTTCTTGTGCATCATCTTTAGAAGAGGCTTTCTTCTGGGATGACAGCCGTGCAGACCAGTATGATGCAGTGTGTGTCGTATGGTCTTAGCACTGACAGACTGACCCCTCCACCACCACTAACCCCTGCAGCAATGCTGGCAGCACTTTTACATCTCTTTGAAAAAGAAAATCTCTGTATATGCCATTGAGCACATGAATTCAACTTCATTAGTCAACCATGGCAAGGCCTTGAGGTTTTGAGTGGAACCAGTCTTGTTAAACCGCTGTATGGTCTTGGCCACTGTGCTGCAGCTTTCAGGGTGTTGGCAATCTTTTTATAACCTAGGCCATCTTTATGTAAAGCAGCGATTCTTTTTTTCAGATCCTCAGAGAGTTCTTTGCCATGAAGTGCCATGTTGAATTTCCAGTGACCAGTATGATAGAGTGTGAGAGCGATAACACCAAATTTAACACACCTGCTCCCCATTCACACACGAGAACTTACCTGACACCATGGAGGCAAAATGGCAAACTGGGGGTGTGCTCACTTTTGTTGTCAGCAGTTTAGACATTGATGGATGAGTGTTGAGTTATTGTGAGGACACACCAAATTTATACTGTTATACAAGCTGTACACTGACTACTTTGCATTGTATCAAAGTGTCATATCTTCAGTGTTTTATATATATTTTATATATACACACAGTGGGGAAAGTAAGTACTTGATACACTAGCACTTTTGCAAGTTTTTCCAAGAATGGAGAGGTCTGTAATTTTTATTTTAGGTATACTTCAACTGTGATAAAATCTAAAAAAAAAATCCAGAAAATCACATTGTATGATTTTTAAATAATTAATTTACATTTTATTGCATTAATTATTTGAAACAGTAGAAAAACAGAACTTAATATTTGGTATAGAAAGCTTTATTGGCAATTACAGAGGTCAGACGTTTCCTGCAGTTCTCAACCAAGTTTGCACACACCGCAGGAATTTTGACCCACTCCTCCATACAGATCTTCTCCAGATCTTTCAGGTTTCGGGGCTATTGCTGGGCTACATTGCGTTTTATCTCCCTCCAAAGATTTTATATTAGGTTTGGAGATCAGCTAGGTCACTTCAGGACCATGAAATGCTTCTTACGGAGCCATGCCTTAGTTGCCCTGGCTGTGTGTTTTGGGTCATTGTCATGCTGGAAGACCAAGCAATGACCCATCTTCAATGCTCTTACTGAGGGAAGGAAGTCATTAGCCAAAATCTCGTGATACATGGCTCCATCCATCCTCCCTTCAATACAGTGCAGTTGTCCTGTCCCCTTTGCAGAAAAGCACCCCCACAGTATGATGTTTCTATCCCCACACTTCATGGTTGGGATGGTTTTCTGGGAGTTGTATATCCAAAAGCAGGAAACCAACTGTTAAAAACATACATTTATTGGCTATGTTTCTTTAAAACACATATAAATGTTTGTGTGCACAACAAGTGCTACTTGCATGTATCCATTAGAAGTCCACAACCAGCAGAGCGTCCGCAGTACGAAGAAGTAAGCTCCTCGGCGTGACAATAGATCTTAATGTCATCCAGATGATCAGGAGGTAGGTGGCCACAGCATCTGCGAGGTCTCTCACAAAATGGTCCCGATCATCCTCGCTGGTGACCCGCTGTATGAAGGACAGAGCTTCCACTTCACCTTCCCTATCTCTGTCCCTCCCACGGTGGGTTCATTCACTGACCCTGACTTGGAAGAGGAGCGTGGGGGTGGGGGGATCCGGGATGCGATGTGGGGATAAGCTCTGGGGTGGCAGCAGCAGCAGATGCAGCTGCGCCAGATGTCTCCTCCCCTGAAGGTCCCGGCAGCTCTTCATCTCCCCCCGCTGCTTCTTCTGTGGCGCTGGAAACCGTGAAGAGGATGGGGTCACTCTCCCTCAGCTGATGTTCACCTCCTCTTGGGGGGAACTCTGGCCTAGCTCTAGCGACATTGCCTGTTGACTTAGGATTAAAAAAAAATATATTAATGCTCTATTTTTTATGGTAAAAAGACATTTCACGTAAACTAGTGAGTACTTACGGCCGGAATTCCCGAGTTCTCGCTGAGACAACATCAGCTCGTCATGGTGGGCGATCTTTGGCCGACAGGAGGGAGTGGCCCCACTTCGCTCCACTTTACGGTGCCACTTCTCGAAGCGGTCACGCACATTCTTCCAACATTTCATTACATCCTCCACTGTGGAAGAAATGATAGTGGATTACATTTAAAGGTGATTGACAAGTGACTTTTTAAATTGTGGCCTTCCTGCATTACCTATTCCATCGCCTGTCACCACAACCTGTCAATTGTGACCTGAAGTCACCTTTTGGAACTGACAACTTTTTGAAGTGACAGGCACTGGATTAGGGAATGTGGGAAGACCAGTGTAAAAAAGTCAATTCACATCAGACTGAAAATCAATACGACAAAAATAGTCATTAATAGTCATTAAAAAATTAACTTACAGATGAACCCCTGCTTTCGGCCATCATACCCGCTCCAGTCCCTCGGGTACAGCACCTCACAGCACCCGGGGTCGTTCTTGTCCCAAAGCTTCGGGCGGGTATGTAGCTGTAACAAAAAGAATTTTTTTTTTTCAAAGACCACCACCATAAAACAATACTTGCACAAATGTGGCCAAGTGTCTTTATGACAAATAATAAAACAAATCACTATATATAACAATGATGCACAAAGGCCAACTTTTCCACTCACTTTAAACACATGTGCATGTTAGCATAAAAATTGGGTTAGTTTAGGCTAAAAAGAGGATGTAAAGACTTCCGTTCATGCTAACACTCACCTCGGAGATCAGCCTGCTAACGTCCATGTCCATGCGGTGGTATTTGTTGGGAGGCATGCTGGTACTTCCACTTCCATCAGTGCCAGGAAGTGCTTTGCAGGACCTTTCTGTGTTAAAAAAAAGTGCAAAAGGACCTGCAAAAACACACCCACTATAGGTGGGATCTTTTTTAATTTTTGTTTGTTGCAAAAAACAAAAACCGTCCAAAACCCGCGCCAAAAACCTGGACAAAAACCGCTCACTCACTTTCTGAGTGGTTTACATTGACTCCAATGTTAATTTTCCATCTGGAAACCAGGCAGAAGAATGAACATGCTCTAAGTTTTTTGGACCGCTGGCGGTGAGAAAAACCGCCCAGCGGAAAATCTGTTAAGTGGAGACTGCTGAATTTTTTTTCTATTAAAGTCTATGGATAGCATTGCTTGAAGGTTTTCAGATGGTTTCTAAAACCGTGGGGACATGCCCTAACATGCCAGGTACACATAGAAAACCGTGGGGACATGCCAGGTACACATAGAAAAACACTGTTTTGCTTTAGATATAGGGCTTGGCTGTACAGCAGGGGGACAGTGTTGTAAGATCCTAGGCTAAAAATTTTACATTTATTTTTATTAATAAATGCATGTATGATACTGTCAAACAGCAGCAGATGGCAAATACAACTACAATGAATGATCACTGGTTATATACAGTCAAGTCACTATTACGATTACTTCCTACTTTAGACATTAGCAGTGCACAACTCATGAAGGTGTCTGATAGAGTCTGCACATTCAAAAGCAATGTTAGAACCACATTCACATTAGTTATTCACCACTGGTAAGATGAGCTACACATTGGGTTTCCTCTAAACCTGTATCCACAATAGTTAGAAAACTTCAGAAACAGCTGTATTTTATTTATATACAGTGAAGGAAATAATTATTTGATCTCTTGCTGATTTTGTAAGTTTGCCCACTGACAAAGACATGAACAGTCTATAACTTAAAGGCAGGTTAATTGTAACAGAGAATATCCAAAATAAAATCTAGAAAATCACATTGTATAAATTATATAAATGTATTTGCATTTTGCTGAGAGAAGTATTTGATCCCCTACCAGCCATTAAGAGTTCTGATGCCTACAGACCAGTTACATGCTACTAACCAACTTGTTACCTGCATTAAAGACAGCGGTCTTAAATAGTCACCTTTATAAAAAGACTCCTGTCCACAGACTCAATTAATCAGTCAGACTCTAACCTCTACAACATGGGCAAGACCAAAGAGCTTTCTAAGGATGTCAGGTACAAGATAATAGACCTGGAATGCTGGAATGGGCTACAAAACCATAAGTAAGCATTGGGTGAGAAGGAGACAACTGTTGGTGCAATAGTAAGAAAATGGAAGAAATACAAAGTGAATGTCAATCGACATCGATCTGGGGCACCATGCAAAATCTCACCTCGTGGGGTATCCTTGAAGGTGACAAATCAGCCTAAATCTTCACGGGGGAAATTTGTTAATGATCTCAAGGCAGCTGGGACCACAGTCACCAAGAAAACCATTGGCGACACATTACGCCATAATGGTTTAAAATCCTGCAGTACCCACAAGGTCCCCCTGCTCCAGAACGAACATGCGCAGGCCTATCTGGAGTTTTCCAATGAACACCTGGATGATTCTGTGAGTGATTGGGAGATGGTGCGGAGACAAAAATGTAGCTGTTTGGCATTAATTCAACTCGCCGTGTTTGGAGGAAGAGAAATGCTGCCTATGACCCAAAGAACAAAGTCCCCACTCTCAAGCAAGGAGGTGGAAACATTATGTTTTGGGGGGGCGTTTCTCTGCTATGGGCACAAGACTACTTCACCGCATCAATAGGAGAATGGACGGAGACATGTACTTTAAAAACCTGAGTGACAACCTCCTTCTCTCCGCCAGGACATTAAAAATGGGTCGTGGCTGGGTCTTCCAGCAAGACAATGACCCAAAGCATACAGCCAAGGCAACAAGGGAGTGGCTCAAAAAGAAGCACATTGAGGTCGGAGTGACTTAGCCAGTCCCCAGACCTTAATCCCATAGAAAACTTATGGAGGTAATTGAAGCTCCGAGTTGTCAAGCAACAGCCTCAAAATCTTTTTTTTCTTATTCAAACGTTTATTGAAAGAATGCAAAAGGAATGTACAGAGAATACAAAATGACACAATATCATGACGTTTCTCTGGTCATTGAAAGGGTTATACATGAACATATAATACTCAATACAAACATGTATAAGCCCGCAAAATTGCGGAGTATGTACATTACCCTGTCTCACTGAAGTGAAAAAGAAGTACATGCACTTATTCAATCGGTAAACAGAAGAAACGGGGACAATACTGTCCTTATTATGCATAATATGGATCAAATGCTAGAGATGTTGGTTAATAACTGCACAGAGTCCTTAAAGAGACACAAATCTTAACTTAAAAAAGACAAAGATAAAACATCATAACAGATAAACCCTATATCAATAAATGAACAGGAATAATAACAATAATAATAATACGGCTGGGGACACCGCCGGGAGGGCTAAAGGGGATTGTATAGCATACATAGCATAGTTGGCCAAACCCCGGGAACTCAGCGGGGCCAGTCCACCTACACCAGAAAGAAGGGGGGCTCAGATGTAAACCTATGGCTAGCAACAACTTCCTGCCTACAAGGCTACCTGTATGATGAAAATTCAGGGGTCACCGTGAATTCAAGCCAGGCTCTCCATATTTGCAGGTGTTTGTCCGTAAGCTGTTTCTCATCCGCCTTGATCTCCTATAGACGCTGTATAGCAAAAAGCTCCTTGAACCAGTCACTAACAGAGGGAATACTCGTAGAGCGCCACAAACGCGGTATCAAGGCTTTGGCAGCAATTAGCATGTGAACGAGCAAGCTTCCTCTGAGGGTGCGGGTCGGCAAGGGGATCGCCAATAACAACAAGACTTTAGGATCATTCTGCAGGTAAATCCCGGTGATTCGTTTAACAGCCTCAAAATCTTAATGATTTAGAGATGATCTGCAAAGAGGAGTGGACCAAAATTCCTCCTGACATGTGCGCAAACCTCATCATCAACTACAAAAAACGTCTGACTGCTGTGCTTGCCAACAAGGGTTTTGCCACCAAATATTAAGTCTTGTTTGCCAGAGGGATCAAATATTTATTTTTCACTGCAAAATGCAAATAAGTTTATATAATTTATAGAATGTGATTTTCTGGATTTTATTTTGGATATTCTACCTCTCAATGTTGAAATTAACCTACCCATAAAGTTATACACTGTTCATGTCTTTGTCAGTGGGCAAACTTACGCAGTCAGAAAAGGATCAAATAATTTCCTTCACTGTATATATCTTTACTTTGAAAACTGTGTGTACATATTTTAAAGAAAAATTATTTAATGAAATGATTTTGATTTTTTTTAAATGTATTTAACAACTTTTTCCAAAGTAAATACAAACTTCACCCCCAACATGGGGGATCAACAAAAGGTAGGTAAGAGGGGGCAAGGGAGGGAGGACGGGGAGGGGAAAGGGAGGGTTTTGAGCACGATAAAATTACAGCTTTCTTGTAACACTGATATTAAGTCTATCCTTTGTCCCTCTTAAAGCTTCCAGTTTTGTCCAATACACCATATGATGAGGTATCGTTCTTCAGTTGTAAGGCAGTATTTGTCCCTATGGGACATCTGTGGCATATTGAATCTATGTCACGCAGTATAATATAAGCCCACCCATAATCTCGAAAGCTCTAAGGGAGTGAGGGAAAGGAATGAGGGTATAATAGGCTTGTAGTAGCCTTGGAGGTATGATCCTAAACGGGGGTCTGAACTCTATGGTTATGCATCATGATCCTCTGCAATATGAAGTACAACACGGGGTTAGATCCATTGTATCTCAGAGGCTGGCGTGTTTCCCCAGAAGCAGGAGGTTTTTTTTTTTTAGTTGGGTGTCTCCTCTGTTTTGTCTTAATATGCCTCCCATAAAGGGACTATTTTTATTCTGTATGGGGTAGCGTTTCCTATTTATTAGGAATTAGCCCTTTGTAATCAAGGTGTTTAGCATAGTTTCTACGCCATTTAAACTTCATTCCCTTTTTTATAATTTGCATGTTAAAGAGAGGAACCTGGTGCTTCCCGAGCGCTCTACTTCCATGGTTTTCTCCAATACATTCTTATCTTCAGCCCGCAATGGGTATTGCCTCTTGCCCCTGAGGATCCACTTCCCTATAGGTAGGTTGCTTTATCTGTTTGATTGGTGGTAATGGTACGACCTATACCCTTAGGCTCATATCATATAGCCTGAAATTGGGCGCGTCCTGTGCACCCTCTTCGCATACGTCCTCCCTGTATGGTACTGTTCCCTTTTCTCTATGTGGTTACCTCCTACTAGCTAAGTCCCCTTTTCACATTCTCGAGTAGTTGTACATATAACAAACAACCAAAACACATACATATTCTGAAAGCATATGATAACTAGGATGGATTGGGGAGGGAAGACATACATGGGGGGAGGGGGGGGGGACAATCCGTCTGGGAGTCGGGCTCCCGCGGGGGGCCAAGAACGTCACCATGGGTGTTACCCTACCGCAATTTTGAGGGTTTGTTCATCAAACTATGCTGTAGGTACCAGGTTGTAAATTTAAAGCAGTCTTTGATTTTGGTTTGGATGTGCATAGGGAGCAGTTTAATGAAATTTGCCCACATCTAAAAAAACTGCTGTGCCCTTTGCTCCTTTTGCGCCGTCGTCTCTACCCAGTCCATACGGAAAATGTGCGATAGCTTTTCTAAAAATATTTTGAAAGTGGGTGGGTGAGGCTGGATCCAGCATTGAAGGATTGCTTTCCGTGCCGCTGCTGCTATGTAAAATAAGAGTTTTTGGTGATTGCGTTGGGTGGAGGAGAATTCCTCGGGGAGTATGCCAAAGAGGGCCCAGAGATCAGTTTCCGGGCACTGTGGTAATAGATTTCTGAGGGTAAATGATCGGACATCTGACCAAAAAGCGCGAATTCTTGGACACAGCCTCAGACAGTGTAATAAATCTGCGTGTGGGGAATTGAATTTCAGGCATGCGGGATTTTCGGAATGTCCCATCAGGTGTCGTCGATGTGGGGAGACGTAGGATCTGTGTGTAATTTTGAAAGCCATCTACCAATACATCATGGAGGGCAATAGTTTTGCTGCCTGGTAAAAAAAGAGAGGCCAGTAAGGATTGGACTGTTAGGGATCGCAACCTGCCTACCAAATGCGCCATCCCTCCTTTAGATTTAGAGTAATCCAGCGGGGTTCGAATTAAAGTGTAAAATCTAGTGGATTAGTCCCTTTGCACATTGTGTTGTTTCTGTGATGTTTAAGAAGGGGTCCTCCCAGTCCCCATTTCCCAATTTCCCCACCACCTCTCGTACGTAACTGCAGGCCTGGAGATAGTGGAAAGGATGTGGGCCCAGGATCGGAAATTTGCTTTGTGCTTCATTAAAGAAGTGGATTTTCCTAGCGTTTTTGTCTACAAAATCTACTACTCTTCGTACACCCTGGTCATGCCATAACTGAAATGTTTGAGGAGGTTTTCCTCCGTAAAAATTTGGGTTGTGTAGTAGTGGTAGGAGTAATGAGTACTGTGCATTAAGTTTCAGTATTTTCCGCGATTTGTTCCAGGTGCGCCAAGTTGTCATTATCAGCAGGTTTTGGATTATGTCTTGTGGGAGAGCGCCATATGGGAGATGTAAGAGACTAGGCAGCGATATCCCTGTTACAAACTGTTGGTCAAGCCAGGTTCTGCAAAATTTCTGATGCCCACCAGCCAGTCTCCAATCACTCTAAGTTGTGATGCTAAGTTATATTTATGTATTTGCGGGAAGTTTATTCCCCCATTTGTCCGGTGTTGGGTAAGCACCATCAAGCTCACCTTTGACCTCTGATCATTCCATATGAAGGAACTGAATAGCGTGTTTATTGTTTTTATCTCTTTAGGCTTAAGATATATGGGTAGGGATTGTATGAGATATAAAAATTTCGGAAATATAATCATTTTTAATAGATTTGCCCTTCCTAGTGGGGAAAGGGTTAATTTTTTCCATGTGGAGAGAGTTTTGTCCGTTTCCGTCAATAGTGGGAGAAAGTTGTATTTGTATATCATGGTATGGTTTTTCGGGATTTGTACTCCAAGATAAGAGATGGTGTCTGTTCGCCAGGCAAATGGGTAATGTGCCGACCAGTTCGGGTTAGTGGGGCCCCTTAGAAGCAATGCCTCTGACTTTTCTTCATTTATTTTAAAACCTGATAAAGACCCTAAGGTTCTCAAATCCTCCATGATGCTTGGTAGTGCTTGTTCGGGGTTGGATATATATAATAAAATATCGTCATCAAAAGCCGAGATTTTGATTTGTTTTGCTCCCACCTTTATCCCTTCAAATAGAGCGTTGCTTTCTAAGTGGCGAATAAGGGGGTCGATTGACAGATTAAATAGGGGAGATAACGGACATCCTTGTCTCGTAGCTCTATATATGGGGATTTTGGAGGGGGGCAGATTATTTATGCTTAACAGGGTATGGCAATTCAGCTGGCATTGACTCAGGAACATTAGGAACTGGTTTCCAAAGCCCCTTTCTCTTAGGGTGGTTGTAAGAAATTCCCATGATACGGAGTCAAATGCCTTTTCGGCGTCTAAGCTTAATAACATATTTTTTTGAATTCCTGCTTTCCTGGGTTCTGATCGTGGCTGCGATGGCCCTTCTAATGCCTACGGTGGAATGACGGTTTCTCAGGAAACCCATTTGAGAGGGAGACAACAGCGGGCCTAACATACCTTGTAGGCGATCCGCCAGAATTTTTGTTAAAATTTTGTAGTCTTGATTTAGTAGTGAGATTGGGCGGTAGGATTGCACTTGTTCTGGGTCCCTTCCTGGCTTTGCTATCAGGATCGTTTCAGATGCTAGAAATTCTGTTGATGTGATCTGTCCCTTATATATGCCATTTAAATAACTTGTCAGGTACGGTACTATGTGTGGGGTTAGCAAATTATAGTACTCCGATGATAATCCATCGGGACCTGGGGTTTTGTTGTTAGGAAGGTTCCTGATGGTTGTGGCTACTTCTGTGGTGGTTAAGTCCATGTCTAAGATTTCCCTGAGATCTGATGGTAGCTTAGGTAGAGAAAGACTATCAAGAAACCTCCATGAGCTGGCTGAATCATATGGCGCAGCCTTGTAAAAATCTGTAAGATATTTTGTGAAGATATTTTGGATGGAGGCCGAGATATGTGTTCGTGCCTGGGTATTTGGGTCTTTAAGGATATGTATGTGTCTCTTGGCGGTCCGTTTTTGGAATGTTTGCCAGTAGGGTGCCAATTCTATTTCCCCATCTAAAGTATTTATTTTTTATTGCTTTGATTCCCCATTTAGCCTGTCCCTGGAGATATGTCTCCATTAAGTTTTTGGTCTCTATGTATCGCTCTTTTGTGGTCTCTGAAGGTGTTAGGACGTATGTTCGATATGCTGATGTAAGTTCCGAGTTCAATTGGTTATATTTCTTTTGTGATTCCCTATTTTTAAGTTGGAGATATGCAGTAATGTGTCCTCTAAGAACTGCTTTAGACGTGGGCCAGAATAGGTGAATGTCGGATATATGTTCCACGTTATCATCTACGAAATTTAACCAGTTCACGGTCAGGTATTGTTTAAAGTCTTCTGATTGTAGAAGATAGGAGGGGAAACGCCATTTACATATATGTGGTTGTTTTGTTTCCTGTAATAGAGATAGACTTATTGGAGCGTGATCTGCTACTACTATGGTGCCCACCTTTGTCCCCGTAATCCGCGGGAAGAGGTTTGAGGATATCAGGAAGAAGTCTATTCGTGAATGACTATTGTGTACATTTGAGTGATAGGTGTATTCTTTTGCAGAGGAGTTTATCATACGCCATGGATCGCACAGACCAAAATGGTCCAGAATAGTCAGTAGGTTATGTAGGGAGCGTGTGTCCTGTGCTGATCCTGATGACCGATCTAGGTCAGGGTGTAGGGTTATGTTGAAGTCTCCTCCCATCACTACGTTTTGTAGTTTTTTACCTGTCAGGAAGTTATATAATTCTGCTTAAAAGTCAGCATTTGGAGAATTTGGGGCATATACATTTATCAAGGAATATCTATATTAATGGTCACATCCATCCATAAGAGTCTACCCTCTGGGTCTGTGTAGGTCTCATGTATTATTGGGGAGAGACTGGAGTGGAATAGAATTGCTACTCCCCTTGTTTTGGAGGTATATGTGGCCGAGTATTGCTCTCCTATCCATGGGGCCCTAAGAAAGCTGTCATTGTCCGTTTTCCAGTGGGTTTCTTGTAGTAGTATGACGCTGGGGCGCAATTTTTTGAGATTTTTTAATACCTTTTTCCTTTTGACCGGTGTATTGATTCCCGCTACGCTCCAGCTAACAAATTTAAGTTTAGGGGGTTGTGTTGGGTGTGTTTGGGTGTTGGTTGAAATGGTACTCATCCTATGCCGCTCGGGGTCCGGGTGGGTTCAAGTGGTATATTTCGTGGCATGGAGGGTCCACTGTCCCAGCGAGCAGGGAGAGCCTCTTGGTGGGTGATTCCTGGGGCGGCGGATGTCCGAGTCACAGACGGGGGGAGGGGGAGGTTAACACTGGGGAAAAAAGACAAGGGTTAACAACAATAAACATTTAAGCCATGTTTCAGTAAACAAGAGTGCTTGGCACCAAGTGGTGTCAAAAAACATTTTGATAGCTAATCAATTTCTGGAAGGTAGATCATCTCTCTAGCACAAGTTGACTACAAGCATGTCAGTGGCGTGTGCATCGTCAGTCCCGGTTCCGCGGGAAAAGCTGAAGTCTCGCTTCCTCTGGGTCCTCGTAGATGCGTGCTCTTCCCTCCACCGTGACTCTTAGTGGGGCCGGATACTGCAGTTGAAATCGAATATTTTTTTCGTGCAGTTCGCTGCACAGTGGCGCGAATGCCTTGCGTTTGGCCGATACAGCGGAGGAGAAGTCCTGGAAGATAAGCACTCTTGCAGTGTCCACTTGGAGCGATCTATTTGTTCGATACGCCTTCAAGACTCGTTCTTTAATAGTCCAGTTTGCATATCGTGCGATGACTTGTCTTGGCTTACTGTTTCTCTCCTGTCTTGGGGAGCCAATTCTATGGACTCTTTCAATCAACAGTGGGTCAGGTGGCAGGTCCAGACTCAGAGCGCTCGCCAGGTCTTTCACCAGGTACATTTGGAGTTGGTCATTCGTAACAGTTTCAGGGATTCCAACAAACGGCAGGTTATTTTTTCTCTCCCTATTCTCGAGATCTTCGAGCTTATACCTGAGGATTATGTGTGCATTTTGACACTATGTGATATCTCTCTTGTGCTTGAGTTGTATCTTCACATGATGTCACCCTTGTCTCTAGTTCTCCGATCTTCTGGGCGTTTTCTGTAATTTGGTCCAGCGCTGTGTTTATTGATGTCTGTATAACATCGATTTGGCGATCAAAGTAAGGTGTCATCAGTCTTATCACTTCTTGCGCTATTGAAGTGGCACTATTTGTGGTCGAGACATGTGATACAGCTGGGCTCGCCACTGGAGAAAGGTTTGGTGGTGTTATGTCGCCGTCTGAGAGAAGAAGTTGAGATGACTTATCTGGCGAGGTGTTGGAGCCCAAAGTTTTAGGTTGTTTTTTTTCTTGTAGTTTCTTATTTTTATTCTCATTAGGTTTAGGCGTAGCAGGGATTTGGACGTTTCTTGGTTGTCTTTTTGGCATGGCTTGTGTTTGAGATCTCAGATATTTGTCCATGTTCTGTTACAGGGGTCTAGTCGTCTGGGAGAGATTGCGTTCTGTGTGCCAGTAGAGATTTAAGAGTTCAATCAGCGTTTCATTAGACTAGATGTCGGTGTGTTATTTATTGGTAAAACTGCGTGCAGTCTGGGTCAGCGGTTCCCGATCTCTGTTGTGCCCAGGGGTATGAGGCTGGACTCAGCAGGCAATTTCCTGTTGCGTTTTTATCTTGGTGGTCTGTGGGCTTAGGGTCACTTTATCTGTAAACAGTGGTTTATTTCAGTATAAGGGGAAGTCCAGTTTACTATAGATAGTTTCGTTAGCTGATGTCTATTATCTTGCAGCCACTAGGTGGCAGTGTGGGATAAGCTTCAGTCGTTCCTGCAGCCCTTAGACGGGTTTATGCTTGGTCTTATAGCTGCTGGATCTATATAAAATAATAATTGTAGTTGTAGCACAGCATGTGGCACTCGCCGTGAAGAGAAGTTTGTGCCCTCTAGTAGTGTGCAGTATCTGGGTCGCCCAATGATCTTGAGGATCAGTTGTGGAGGGCAATTCAAAATGGCGGTGTTTCGCGCCCCGGGGTATTAGGCAAGCCGTGGGTGAGGAAGAGGGCGGCGCTTCCCGCCTTGGTTCACTGTGTTGTAAGTGGAGGGAGTTTGGTATGCTTTCAGGGCCCCCTTTGGGTCGAGCTGTCCCCCAAGGGCCGACCTCACCTCCACTCGGCAGAATCCCCCTCTGTAGAGGTCGTTCCCGGGTCGAGTGTGTTTCTCTTCAGCCGCGGCTGCCTGCAGGGTAGCGATGTCGGCTGCTCGCGTCTCGCGGGGGCTCTGCACTCGGCGCGGCCTCTTTCCTCTCCACCGGCAGGTGCCGCGGGATGCTGCGGAGATCTCTGGCAATTGCCCCTCAGCTGCAAGCTGAAGCGCTGGTTCTCGGGCTCCGGAGCTGCTGTGAAACAGGTGTCCGCTGTCGGCAAGCGGCAAGGATTACGAGTGCCTCGTTTGGCCTCTGGACGTCCGGGGATCCAGGCGGTGAGTCTCCCCGGTGAATCTTCCCGGGTCAGTGGATGTCTCTGACCTCTTTTATGCCCGCAAGTGCGGTATTTCTCTGGCTTTTTCTCGGGGTCCGGCGGAGCTCTCCTAAAATGCAGCCGCTTCGTAGGTCCCGCCCCCGGAAGTCCCCGAAATGTTTTTTTAATAAAAACCTGTGGGTATCACTGAAGTCCATCATTTGCAATTCACTATTAAGGCAAACATTCATTTGTGTCTCATGGTCAGGAAGCAAGCTAATCCAAATTAAATAAAATCGTTGCACAATACGCCTGCTATGTTTAAAGGGACATGCCCCCTTTGTCAAGCATGCATAGTGCATCTCATATACACCTTAAAGGGGTTTTACCACAATAGAAAATGATGGCATATTGCTAGGATATGCCATCATTGTCTGATAGGTGCGGGTCCCAGCAGAGCCATCACTGCTTGGCTGTACTCGGAACTCCCAAAGAACGGAATGGAGAGCTCTACAACCGGCTGCTCTCCAGTCTGCCCTGTGACTTTCAGTAGGTACATTCCCGGGGGGTTTGAAAGACATTTGTGCACTCTAGGGACTAAATTCAAGATAGACACTCGAGGATGATCTTGCAATAAGGTCATTTTGGTTTCACCATTTATAATATCAAGTAACTAACCTTTTTAGTTATGCCTGCTGAATCTCTCTGAAGTAATTTGTGTACAGTAGTCTCGGCAAATTGCTCATGTGCCTCCTTCAAATGATATTCACTATCAATCACTATTATACCTCCTCCTTTTTTTAATGATGATATCAATGTCCCTCTTAAGTTGCTGAAGTGCCATAAACTCGTTCTTAAAAATATTTCTCTTTTTTATCTTTGTGTCCCATTTTGCCAAACTCTCATTTGTGACAGCCTGTTGAAACAAAGTTAACATAGCATTATTAACATCAGGATCAAATTTACTTCTACTATAAAAAATGTTGGGTATCATATTACACTGGTCTTTATGTGTTCTAGTTTGGAAAAACACTCAGAAAAAAGTGGAGACTGAATTTAAAGTCAGTAACCATAGAAGAGTTTAAAAAGTCATATAAGGGCTACTTATATAATATTGTCTACACTAAGGATGAATAATGTGGTGAAACACTTGGAAAATTCATCTTCTAATTCTAAATATTTGAACAACGATAATGTTCCACTAGTAGGTGACCGGAAAGGGGTCATCTAATTTTTTTTACAGGGCTCCTATAAGATATTGTCAACAGGAGGAGAACAGGTTGCCCATCCCGACACATGGGTCAAAAAGGAATAAAACCAGACTGCAAAAGAGAACCAATGCCTTCGAAAGTTAACTGTCCGAACAGCAGTGGCATGTTACCACTGCAGCCATCCCCATTTGGAAGATGAAAGAATTACACAGAAATCTAGGGAAAGATAAGATGGTGCAGCACTAGAACAGAAGTGAGATGAGTATAACTTTTTTTTACTTTATTTTAAGTTGACAGCAGTGTTCTAATAATAAAAAAAATGAAGTGTAGAGGCCCTTTAAACAGTTATTGTAGCTAAAAGTGGTTCTAAAATGTAGTAGTCTCAACAGTTTTAATACTTATGCAAACAACATTTTTCAGTTTTTAATTTTATTAAAAATATGACAATTAGTTGGGAAAAATGTAAATATGCTAGTTAGGAATAAAAGAAACCTTTCTGGAACAAACTGTGCCATTTTAAATTCAGACACAACTGTTGACTTTCAGGGTAAATTATTTTTAATTCTGTAAATTTATATATGAATGAAAGCAGTGTTTTATATTAGATGTAAGGGCATGTGACAAATTTTGAAACCTGAAGGAAGAATATGTTCATAGAATGCATGCACTCTACAGTTTAGACCTTCTATTGGTTAAAGTAAGCCACATAGTTGCAAAACCAAAATTGTTATTAAAATGGTTGTACTCGGCATCCTTTTCTTAAGACTATAATCGGGTTTCAGGCAGAAAAAATAATCTCATTTGTATCTTATATATATAGTATATATTGTATTTCACAAAAGTGAGTACACCCCACACATTTTTTGTAAATATTGCATTAAATCTCATGGGACAACACTGAAAATATGATATTTTAATACAACGTAACATAGTAAGGCCCCGTTCACACGGCTTATTTGCCGACGGATTGGCGCCGTATTCCGCGCCGGATTTGCGCTTCAATACGGCGGCAATCCGTCGGAGTCATTACGGTAATCCACTGCTCTCATAGAGAACAGTGGATTCCGTCGCTCCTCCCCGCTCGGTGAATCCGCCGCGGGGGGAGAAAGTGACATGCACATTATTTACGGCGCGGACGCGCCGTAAACAATGCATTGTCTATGGGGCCGGGAGCGGCGCCCCCGCCGCGCTCAGGCCCCGCCCCGCCCCGCCCCTTATTCACGGCGGATTTGTGCGCTCAATACGGCGCACAAATCCGTCGGGAATAAGCCGTGTGAACACGGCCTTAGTGTGCAGCAGTGTAACAGTGTAAATTTGGTGTGCCCTCAAAATAACTCAACACATCATTATCAATGTCTAAACTGATGGCAACAAATGTGAGTACACCCATAAGCGAAAATGGACAAATTGTGCTCAATTTGCCATTTTCCCTCCACGGTGTCGTGTGTCTTTTTAGTGTTACTAGGTCTCATGTCTGAATGGGGAGCAGTTGCGTTAAATTTGGTGTTATCGCTTTAATACTTTATCATACTGGGCACTGGAAGTTCAAAATGGCACAGAACTCTCTGCGGATCTGAAAAAAGAAGTATTGCTCTACAGAAAGATGGCCTAGGCTATAAGAAGATTGCTAACACCCTGAACTGAGCTGCTGCACAGTAGCTAAGACTATATAGTGGTTTAACAAGTCAGATTACACTCATAACAGGCCTCACTGTGGTCGACCAAAGAAGATATCCAGAGATGGTCTTTTTAAAGTAGAGTAGTGCTGCTAGTTTTGACCTCCTCCTTTTGATACTTCTACCTATCCATGTGATTCAGAGATTACTTTCTCATGACACATTGTGCTTTAAGGTAGTAAGAAATTTTGGTCCACACAATCCTTGTTTATTTGTGAAAAATGTCAAAATATTGTGAAAATTTGGAAAAATTTGCCATTTTCAAAGTTCAAAAATTTCTGCATGTAAGACATTTATTCTACACAAAACAGTTTATAACTAGCATCTACCATATGTCTACTGTAGGTTGGACCAGTCCAGTTCTAATGTGGTTTTGAGGGGCCTCTGTTAAATACCCCTATAAATTACTCCATCTAAGAAACTACACCTCAAAGTATTCAGAACAGTGTTTAGAAAGTTTATTAACCCATTAGGTGTTTCATAGAAATTAAAACAAAGTGGAGGAGAAATTTAAAAATTTCCCTTTTTTTTGTAGATTTTCAATTTTTATCCATTATTCACTGGAACACGGTAGATGTGACCAGAGAAATGCAACTCAACATTGATTCCCCCAATTCTGCCCTTTTTAAGAGAGATCCCATATGTGGCCCTAGTGCGCTATTTGGCTCAACTACAAGCCTCAGAATAGGAGGAGCACCTACCAGACTTTGGGGTCTCACTTTTATTAAAATTTTCTTTAGGTTCTACAGGTTTGTGGACACCCTAAGGTGCTAAAACTTAATAAAAACCATATCATATTGGAAACTACACCCTTTATGGAATATATCCAGGGGTGCAGTGAGTATATCAACCATGCAAGTGTTTTACACATTTTTTTTTTATCGTTAGGCTGTGAAAATGAAAAAAAATTTTTTTCAACAATCTGCAATTTTAGCTAAAAATTTTGACATTTTTTTTTTTTTTTTTTTTTTAACAAGGAATCCTGGAAATAATGCACCCCAAAATTTGTTACGCAATTTTTCCAAGTTCAGCAATACCCTATATTTGGGTGTAAACTACTGTTTGGGCGCATGGCAGGGCACGCTATTTGGCTTTAGGAATGCAGATTTTGGTGGGTGACATGTCACATTTACAAAGCCCCCAAAGTACCAGAACAGATTAAACCTTTCAGAAGTCACCCAATTTTGGATTCAATACCCCTCATGGATCTCATATAGAGGTGTATCGTTCATTTTGGACGCATACAGTGGGGAAAAAAGTATTTAGTCAGCTACCAATTGTGCAAGTTCTCCCACTTAAAAAGATGAGAGGCCTGTAATTGGCATCATAGGTAGACCTCAACTATGAGAGACAAAATGAGAAAACAAATCCAGAAAATCACATTGTCTGATTTAGAAAGACTTTATTTACAAATTATGGTGGAAAATAAGTATTTGGTCAATAACAAAAGTTCATCTCAATACTTTGTTATATATCCTTTGTTGGCAATGACAGAAGTCAAACGTTTTCTGTAAATCTTCACAAGGTTGGCACACACTGTTGCTGATATGTTGGCCCATTCCTCCATGCAGATCTCCAGTGATGTTTTGGGGCTGTCGCTGGGCAACAGGGACTTTTAACTCCCTCCAAAGGTTTTCTATGGGGTCGAGATCTGGAGACTGGCTAGGCCACTCCAGGACCTTAAAATGCTTCTAAGCCACTCCTTCATTGCCCTGCCGGTGTGCTTGGGATCATTGTCATGCTGAAAGACCCAGCCACGTTTCATCTTCAATGCCCTTGCTGATGCAGGGAAGTTTGCACTCAAAATCTCCCGATTCATTCTTTCATGTACATGGATCAGTCGTCCGTAATGTTACCACCCCCATGCTTCACAGTAGGTATGGTGTTCTTTGGATACAACTTAGCATTCTCTCTCCTCCAAACACGATGAGTTTCTACCAAACAGTTCTACTTTGGTTTCATCTGACCATATGACATTCTCCCAATACTCTTCTGCATCATCCAAATGCTCTCTAGCAAACTTCAGACGGGCCTGGACATATACTGGCTTAAGCAGGGGGACTTGTCTGAGTCCCTGGCGGCTTCATGTGTAACTGATGGTCGTCTTGTTTACGTTGGTCCCAGCTCTCTGCAGTTCCTCCACTGGGAGTTTCTGGGATGTTTGCTCACCGTTCTTGTGATCATTTTTGACCCCATGGGGTGAGATCTTTCGTGGAGCCCCAGATCGAGGGAGATCAGTGGTCTTTTATGTCTTCCATTTTCTAATTATTGCTCCCACACCAAGCTGCTTGCCTTTTGCAGATTCAGTCTTCCAGCCTGGTGCAGGGCTACAATTTTGTTTCTGGTGTCCTTTGACAGCTCTTTGGTCTTCACCATAGTGGAGCTTGGAGTGTGACTGTTTGAGGTTGTGGACAGGTGTCTTTTATATTGATAAGTTCAAACAGGTGCCATTACTACAGGTAAAGCATGGAGGACAGAGGAGCCTCTTGAAGAAGTTACAGGTCTGTGAAAGCCAGAAATATTGCTTGTTTGTAGGTGACCAAATACTTATTTTCCTCCATAATTTGCAAATAAATTCTTTCCAAATCAGACAAGGATTTTCAGGATTTGTTTTCTCATTTTGTCTCATAGTTGAAGTCTACCTATGATGTCAATTACAGGCCTCTCATCTTTTGAAGTTGGAAAACTTCCACAATTGGTGGCTGACGAAATACTTTTTTTTTTCACCATTGTAGTTGTTTCACAGTTGTTTTTAGCATTGGGCCACGAAAACCGGGGGAGGATAATTTTACTATGCGGGTCATGACAATTATATAAATTTAATATAGTTTATGTTTTATTACTTTAACACAATAGAAAGGCATTTATAAAAAAATCCATTTTTGTGTCGTCATAGTCCGATAGCCATAACTTTATTTTTCCGCGTATGGAGCTGAAAAAGGGCTTGTTTTTTGCGGGGTGAGTTGATGTTTTTATTGGTACCGTTATGGGGTTCATATGATGCTTTGATTGCTTTTTATCAAGGTTTTGTGAGGTGTTTTGAACAAAATACAGCAATCCTGGTAGTGGTCACTGTGCAGTATAAATGACATACTAGCTTTACTCAGTTTTTGCATCGTCATAGTCAGAGCCATAACTTTTTTATTTTCTTGTGTATGGAGCTGTGTAACGGCTTGTTTTTTACGGGATGAGTTTATGTTTTTATTGGTAGCATTTTTGAGGGGAAAGGGCTTTTTGATTGCTTTTAAATAAGATTTTTTGAAAGGCAGAGTGAAAAAAAAATGCAATCCTAGTAGTGTTTTTTATTTTTATTCTTAACAGCACTCACCATGCACTATACGTGTGAAGTTAGTTTTACTTTGTGGGTAGATCCGATTATGGCAATACCCAATTTATATATTATTTATATTAAAAAAAAGTTTTTATTATGTGAAAATATTTATACATCGCTATCTTCTAATGGTCATAACTTTTTAATCCATATACAGAGCTATGTATGGCTTTTTTTCATGTGATAAACTGATGATTTTATTGGTATCACTTTATATCACAATTTGTGACTTTTTTTATGCTATTCACTGCGCATTAAATAATTTGACAGATTTATAGTGTAGGTCGTTAGGCATGTGGCAATACCAAATACTTTCTTTTTTATCTTTTTTGGGGTGATTGGCGCTTGTAAAAGCGTTTTTTTTGTTTTTGTTTTTTTGTGCTTGTGGTTTACATTTTTTTTCCATTTCCCCATAGGGGACTTGTATCAGTGATCTTCAGTTCAATGGGGACAGAGGGAGGTTCCTCCCTCTGTCTTTCCCTCAGCTGCTGCAATCGTGATAGATTGCAGCAACTAAGGCGTTGATCAACCACGGTCGGAGCTCACGGCCACGGGTAATATACAGCTGGTCCCATGTTATGATTGTGCGGGCCTCGCTTGAGAGCCCGCACAATGTCCAGGATGTGCCTGTACGTACATTTCTGGGAAGTCACTTCCGGATAGGACGAACAGGTATGTCCAATGTCGGGTAGGGTATGGGGTGAGCCTGTCAGTGCACAGACCATACACTGCACACTGTATCAAATTGCTATGTTGTCTAATGTATTGCAATTCACTGTTCAGTATTAATGACATGTAATCTGTATTGTACTGGTCTGTACAATTCCATTGATACCAAATATGAAAAGTTTTCAATATGCTTTAGTACTGTTTAAAAAATGTTTTTTATTTTTTTAAATTTGTCACTCAGCCTTCCTGCATGATGAATTTGCAGGAAGCGGAGGGGTGAATTGGGCTCACTCATTGGGCTCGCTCAGTGATTGGCCCCGCTCCATACTCTCTTACCAGCATTATGACAGATTAGTAAAAAACTACCAATGGCAAAAAATAACAAATTTCCATTGTGTGACCCAAAAAATGCAATCCTAGTTGACTGTTGTACCTGAAGGAAGCTTAATAATAATCCTCTAAACTTAAAATTTACCATTGATTTTCAGAAGATTGAGATATACTTTCTGGATCTAAAACTTAGAGGGACCCCTAATATGACAATTCAGACTAAAACATTTCGCAAACCCATTAGTGGCAATACTACCTTACACTTTCAGAGTCATCAACCGAAACACACACATTTATCCATTCCCATTGGAGAGCTAACTCGGGCAAAACGTAACTGCTCTTCACAACAAGAGTTTGTAGCAGAATCACACAATATCAGACGTCTGTTGGCTCGGGGCTATCCTAGATGGGCTATTTATCGTGCCCAAAGGATTGTCAATCAAAAAGAACGTAGTTCTTTGATACAGCCTCAGAAATGTGTTAAAAAAGTTCCTAAAATCCCGACGCTAGCCGTAGACTACAATGTTTGCTTTCCAGAGATTCAAAAAAATAGTACACAAATACTTACCGGTCCTATTCGAAGATGATCTTCTAAAACGTATTCTATCTATCTCAAGGATGCAGAGTAGTTGCGAAGAAATCTCGTACCATTGGGGATTTGATTAGTCCTAATACTTTTTGTTCTACTCCTAGATCTGAAGGTACTTGGCTGAGGCACCAAGGTTATTATAAATGTGGAGCATATCCTTGCAAAATGTGTCTTTTCTCTAAAGTTACAAAAAGGTTTGAGTCTCAGGGTCGCCAATTTCAGATTAGACAATTTCTAAATTGCAATTCTACATCTGTAGTGTACATTGTAGAATGTATTCAGTGCCATCTTTATTACGTGGGATCAACCATTCGTAAATTTAAGACACGGTTGTGTGAACACCTTAACTATATTAATAACCCTGGGACCCGGAATATTTCCATCGCGGCCCATTTTATAAACGTGCATCAATCTAATACCAAATAATTTCGAGCATTCGCTATTGAAGAAGTATCATTGAATAAACGTGGAGGCGACCCTATTTATTCAATACGCAATCGGGAAGCCTATTGGATAGTGACCCTTAATACTCTATGGCCAAGGGGTTTAAATATTCGCAATGAAATCTTATATCACTATTAATTGTGCAGTTAATATAGCCGTTTCATGTGCTTCGGTATGCCCATATATATAACAGATGTTTATTATATTTAGTGTAATTCCTCTTGAGTTGCAATCAGTGTGGGCATTTACCTGTTTTACTATTCCAGTCTTTGTATTTACATATTGATGTATCGGTAGTTATGTGTATTTGTCCATTTTTTCCCTGTGGTTTTTTCTTGTCCTGATTGTCAGTAGTTTTCTATCTATCCTTGTTTTATGAATTGTTTTTATGCTTCACTCTCTGTCTCCCTTTTCTGTGCGCACAGATGTGCTGTCGCTCTGCGGGCGCCGCGAACGGATGCACGGTGGTGTTCTCGCGGACTCTAGTTCCCGGGTGGTCACGCGCATGCGCGTTGGAAGCGGCCGGGATCCAGCTTCTGTGTAGGCGTGTTTTCCTGCATACGGCGCGACCGGAGGGGAAGGATGTTACTGGCAGTGGTGTGCTCGGAATTGCGGTACAGGTGAGCTTGATTTACTATATTGTTACCTGTATATAACATCGGCTCATTGTGAGTGGGATAGGCCATGATGAAGGGGTGATGCCCTGAAACGCGTCGCCGTTCTAACATACCTGGGCATGCTTTTGTCTATTTTACTGGATGCTGCAATAAAGGTTTGAAATTTTAATTTTGGCCATTGGACTGCTGGATATGTTACCTGAGGAAGCCTCTTCTAAAAATGATGCTCAAGAAAGCCCATAAAAAGTTTGCTGAAGACAAGTAGATCACTGCAATTTAAATTTTCAGCTAAAACTCCATATCAAAAATATAACTTTTATTAAATAAACCATATAAAACACACTAATCACTTGAAGCAACGCTCCCATATGCAGCAGAAAATCACTATTGACACAGATGTCAAAAGTGGTGTACTAACTGTACCTATAAGAACACTACAGTAAACCTAATACCGGGTAGTCGTCCCTATTTATATCCTATTTTACCCCTCTACTAAGATGGCAATACATTAGACAACATAGCAATTACTAAGATGTACCTCTAAGGTAAGCCGTGCATGATTTCTTTATCACCTTTGGGATTAATTGGGGATGCTAATTATTCTGCAATTTACTATTATTCATCGTAATATGTTTTTGACTAAGTTATTTACATATACCAATTAGGTGTCTTATGCTTCTAGCTATAGTTAGTTTACCCTGACAAAGATAAAATAAATTAACCTCTTGATACCTCTGGGTATATCTGAAATAGGAGCATTCAATAAAAAAATATTTAAGGCTTTTAATGAGATTAAATTCAGTGGCCAACACAATAAGGTTTATAAAAATCCAGAAATTATGGGAATTCAGACATTGCTGCCATTGGTTGTGTCCTGTGTGCAATCTGAGATCTTAACCATGTCTGCTTTCCAATTGTGCATATAAGGCAATCTGCCTGGGAAAGGGCAGAGAATATAGTAGAAGGTTCCTATTGCATCTATGGGCTACGGCCCCTGAGATTTCTCCCTCCACTGCTTTTCTGTGACTTTTTGATAAAGGTCTGATTGACCGAAACGTCAAGATTTATTATAAGCCACCATTTTACACTGAAGCATGTGAATTTGATATAAATAATTTTTGTAATTCTGCATGAAAAAATACTATTGAGTGCAGTCAATTCTTCTATACTTCTCTTCTACACTCATAGCTGTAATGCACATAGTTCAGCATTAGGTTCCAAATGTAATATCAACAGTAACTTTCCAAGAACCATAATTTTTTTCTTATTTTGCCATCAACATAGCCATGTAATGGCTTCTTTTTTGTGGCTGCTTTATTATATGGTACCATCTTATGTATCATATGATATATTAAGAAAACCAAGAAAAATATTGTTTGTTCTATTTTAATACAATAGGCATAACACGATATGTTGCAGTTCACCACCAGCGTTCCACCCCTCTGACGAGCACGGACAGACCGGAACCAAGCCTCCAACGATCCAACAACAACAAAAAAGTCCAGCTTCAGTCCGAGTAGGTAGAAAACTTAAAAATAACTTTTATTCCTCGTGCATTATAAAAACATGATGACGTACAAGAAGTTACTGTGAACAATAGCTAACGCGTTTCGGAAGATTATTCCTTAATCATAGCCTGTCTAACATAGTAGTGATCACAGTTAACTCTAGGGTCATTGTTGTCCCCCAGTCTGTATTTGTCAAACAACTCCTCTAATATTCCCCTTTGGCTATCACAGAAAGGATCTTATAGATGTGGCCACTCATGCTGCATTTCTTGTAATTACATACAGGTCACTAAAACCTTTTCTTCTACAGTAAATAATACTATGCACAATATTACATCATACATCAATTGCAATACCAAATTTGTGATATATTTAATTACATGCACTTCTTGCAATTTACAGTATGTTGGAAGCACATCGACCCCGTTAAAAAACTAGGATTCGGCGACATTTATCAGATATTCATAAGCCATTAACAATCAGTATGTCGATGGCTTCCAAACACTTCATAGAAAAGCATGATAGAGATTCTTCAACCTTTGAGTTTTGTGGCATAGAAAGGGTGTTTAAACCTATTAGAGGTGGTGATTATCACAAAAAATTATTAAATAGAGAAATGTGGTGGATCTACCAACTAGGTTCGCGTTATCCTGCGGGAATGAATAAGAGACATGACGTTTACTATCATTATTGATGTTACTGTGGTCTTTCTTTTTGTTTTTAACTATTTGCAATTTTATGTCGGGCACATAAGGGTTAAAAATTTCTTTTCCTGTTCATGTGACCGGATACTGTGCTATTCAACTGTGATCACTACTATGTTAGACATGCTATGATTAAGGAATAATCTTCCGAAACGCGTTAGCTTTTGTTCACAGTAACTTCTTGTACGTCATCATGTTTTTATAATGCACGAGGAATAAAAGTTATTTTTTACTTTTCTACCTACTCCGACTGAAGCTGGACCTTTTTGTTGTTATTTTAATACAATGGTTTTTTATTATGCCAATTATGTTTATTTTTATTGCCTCCTTTTTGTGCAAAATGGATAAAGATTTTCTTTTGAACTTTTTCTTTTTTTTTTTTAATATTGTTAAAGATTTTATAATTTTTTGCAAATATTTTTAGTCCTCTTAGAGTACTTGACCACCATGGGACACTTGTACACTAATGTATCGCAACAAAGCATAAAATACTGCTCACCTATTATACCCCGCCTCTCACAGGGTAAGGGGTTTATAGCTGCCATGGAAACCAGTCGGGTTCTTGCAATTGCGACGAGGGAGGTAGGGGGGCTTCTACCCTGTGTAACTAACGAATTCTGCTGTCACATTGACATTAGCATCTAAGATGTTAAATATCTGGAATTTAAATTAACAACAATGCTGGTGCTAAAGGCAGAGGCTGCTCCATACAACCTTAATGACATAATGACGTACATGTGCATGAAATGTTAAGAAAGGGTTACTAAAATTTGATCCACTAACTTTTTTTTCCATATTCAAAGCTTTATTGAAAAATTTAACAAGTGAACATATACAAAAAGAAAGTATCCTGGTCAAGAAACAACCATTAACAACAAGTTAGCGGAGACAGAGGGTTAATGACAAGCAAATAAACCGTGGCGCCAGGTTTCACGAGAAAGCCAGCGGTACAAGGTTTACAAATTATCGTCTGCATTAACAGTTTAACAATAAACCGATAGTGAGTAATGACAGTAACAATATGTCTATGAGATAACACAGTGTGTTAAGGTAAAGCTAGTCTGAAACTCTGAGGAACATATACATAAAGAAGTACCAAGTCAACCTATACAGAACGGGTCATGGGGGGGTGGGAGGAAGGAGGAGGAGAGGAAAAAAAAAAAGGGGGAAGGGGAGGAAAGACCCTTCAGTTCTGCTAGAAGGAGTCTGGGCACTTATGGCAACATATATTGTCAGAAGTGGAAGCAGATAAAACAAAACACAATATGGTCCCTCTAGTACCCATCAAAGAAGAGAGACTGAAAACTTGATAAAGAAGATAAATAAAGATGATAAAAAAAAAAAAGTCACAGAGGAACGGGGGAGCATCCGGTCGGCACCAATCCAAGATCGAGAAGAGACTGGCAAAGTTACTACAAGAGGGGAGGGGAGGCGATAGGCAAACTCGCATTAGGAGAATGAGCGATAGAGATCAGTCTGGCAGAAGTTGATCCAATCGCTCCATGTAACCCAGAACCTACTGGACTGCAGGGGAGAATAATTTCTGAATTCTTTAAGACGTTGGAGCTTGTGAATTTCATTGAACCAAGACGAAATGGAGGTGCTTGAGGTCGATTGCCAGAGTCGGGTAAATGGAACTTGAGAGAAGAGGCAGACATTAGTATGTCAAAGAGAAGCAGAGCGGCCGGATCGTTGCTAACTTTTAGACCTGTAATGGTGCGCATGAGATCCAGTACTTTTATCCAGAAGGGCTGAAGGATCGGGCAACTCCACCATATGTGGGACATGGTTCTTACCTCCCTCTGACACCGCCAACATATGTCCGGAACTCCTGGGTAGAGGGAATGTAGGAGGGCAGGGACCCTGTACTAACGTGTGATAATTTTATAATTAAGTTCCTGTGCTCTGGTCGAGACAGTGGATTTGTGGGCTAAATAAAAAGCTTTTTTCCAGGCGTCGTCTGTGAGGTCCATGCTCAGTTTCTTCTCCCAACTGTGTTGGAATGTCAATTTATCTACATCAGGAGCACACAAGAGCCCATATACTCTGGAGAGCATGCGCTTCCCCGAGGCGTCCTGCAAGCACCACGACTCAAAGGGCGAGCAGGGCCTATGTAAATCCAAATTCTTCTTGGTTTTATTGTAGAGGCTTAACAACTGATAATAAATCAGTCTTGAGAATGAGGTGTCCGAAGAAGCACCCGCCAGTTCGTAGTATGGCCTCACGGAGTCTGGGGAAAGCACGCTCCCAAAGATAGAGGAGGAGGGTTTCTTCCCCTGCAAACGGGTAACAGCTAAGGATAAGGATGCAGGGGTACTCGGGTTCCCCACTAGGGGGGTAAGCTGACCTCCAGGGTGGATCAGGGTCAGTTTGGAGGAGAAGGACCTGCATACAGAGACTGAGACTCGAGCCAGAAAAGGAATGTCGCACAGAGATCTTTTGGGCATGAGGCTGACCGGCAACCAGGGCAGAGCTGCTGTAGGGGCTCCTAACATTTGAGCCTCCAAGTCAACCCAAAGCTTAGATCCATAACTATGAAAGGCGTCGAGAGTACGGACCAGTACAGCAGCCAAGTAGTAAGCCTGAAAGTCAGGTAGCCCCATTCCCCCTTCAGTTTTGGGTCTGGAGAGTGTGGAGCTAGCTATTCTGGGGCATTTGCCTGCCCAAACAAAATCGGATACCATTCTGCGTAGTGTCGCAAAAAAGGTTTTGGGTAACACAATGGGAATTGTCTGAAATAAATACAACAAACAGGGAAGGACATTCATTTTAAGTATGTTGATGCGCCCTATCCAGGCAAAATCTTTCCTGTCCCACCTCGATAGGTCCCGAGCAATTGCAGTCAGCAAAGGGGAGAAATTGAGATCAAAGATCTTCTCCAGATTAGAGGGTATGTGAACCCCTAGATATTTGAAAGAGGTCGAGGCCCACGTAAGCGGGAAGGAAGCTTTCAGAGATCGGAGAGTATGGTCCGGAATATTGAGGTTCAATGCAACGCTTTTGGTCATATTTACTTTATGGTTACTTAGAGATCCATATTGCTGAAGGACTTTAATTACTGCTGGTAAGGAGGTAGTAGGGCTGGAAAGGTAAAGCAACAAGTCGTCCGCGAATGCGGAACATTTGACGTGGCACTGGGCAACTTGAACACCCTGGATAGATGAGTCTGACCTAATTGCCTGCAGCGGAGACAACGAACATCCCTGTCTGGTACCATTGCATATTTGAAATGAATGGGAGAGGGAACCGTTAACTCGAATCTGAGCCTGTGGGGAGTGATATGCTGTGATTCTGCTCATCATCGCCGGACCGAGCCCCAGACGCCCCAGGACACCACACAAGAAGGGTCAGCTCACCCGATCAAAGGGTTTCTCCAGATCTAGTGAAAGAAGGACACAGGGAAAGCGTGAGGATTGCACATAATGGATAAGGGAGAATGTTTTTAAAGTATTGTCCCTTGCTTCTCTGGAGGGAATAAATCCCACCTAGTCGGGGTGGATCAGAGAGCCCAAAAGTGGACCAAGTCTCATGGCGATCAGCTTGGCGAAAAGCTTGGCATCTGTGTTAATAAGAGATATTGGGCGGTAACTTGAGCACAAATTTGGGTCCTTTCCCTCTTTGGGAATGACCGTGATATAGGCCTTTAAGAAATCCTGAGTGAAAGGAGAGTCTGATGACACCTCATTAAATGCTCATTAAATCCGGCCCTGGGCTTTTTCCAGATGGAAGAGCCTTGATAGCCGCCCCAAGCTCATCCACTGAAAATGGGGCCTCCAGAGAAGCGAGGGATTGGGGTTCCAAGGGGGGCAAAGCAGTATTGGACAGGAAATCCTGCAAAGATTTGCGATACGATTCTGAGCCAGTAGCGTTTTCAGGGGCGGGGATGTTATAAAGGTCGGAATAGTAAGCGTGGAAGGCTCCCAGAATATCCGCAGTGACATGAAGCAGTTTGCCCTCTCTGTTTTTAATGGAAGGGATAAACAAGGAAGCCCTCCTGTCACGGAGCGCCCTTGCCAAAAATCTCCCTGGCTTGTCACTCCAGACATAGAAGGAGCTGGAGCAGATTTGCCGGTATCTCTTATGGTTGTGATCCATTAGCAGGAGCACTTCGTGTCGAGTGTGTAGGATCTCTCTATAGTCTGATTCCAAGCCGGAAGATTTGTGGGTCAATTCTAGAAGGTGCAACCGCGAGAGGAGAGACTGTAATTTCTGGGAGCGTTCCTTTTTTAACCTTGCCCCATGTTTGATAAGGGTCCCCCGTAGAACACATTTTACCTGGGGAGAGGCGGGGTCAGAGAGATGAGAGGAGTTGAAGGAGTCAATGGTATTTTTAAGGTCAGATAGGCACAACGAGTCCAACAGAAGTGATTCGTTTAGTTTCCAGGAGAAAATCGGGCGAGCTGAATGTGGAAGGGTGAAGTCACACTGGGTAGGAGTGTGGTCAGAATGCAGGATAGACCCAATAGAGGCATTGGAAATATTTGGCAGAAACGAGTGCTGCGTCATTATGTAGTCGATACAACTATATGAGCCATGTGGGTGCGAGAAAAAGGTGTAGTCTCGCTCTTTTGAGTGGAGAAGTCTCCAAATATCTATGAGCTGCATATTGTGTATCGACTTTTTAAGTTTGTTAAGTACAGTCCTGGCCACGTGGGAGTGGTATGACGATGTGTCTAATTCTGGATCCAGCGCTAGATTAAAATCGCCACAAAAGAGGATCTGTCCCTTAGCAAAGATTGTAAGAGCATCCAGGCATTTAGTGAAAAAGGGAAGTTGGCCAGAGTTCGGGGCGTAGATAGTCGCAATTGTGAGCAGGTGACCCTGGATGTTACAATTAAGGAATAGGTATCTCGCCTCTTCGTCCGAAAGAACGTCTAGGACCCGGACCGGCAACGACTTAGGAAAAAACACGGCCACCCCTTTCGTCTTGGTGTCGGGATTACTGCTGTGGTACCAGACAGGGAAGTATTTATTCCTGAAGTTCTGGAGGTGAGATTTCTGAAGATGTGTCTCCTGAAGGCAAACAATATGCGACCTTTGCTTGTGGAGGTGATACAAGATCTGCGAACGCTTTTCAGGAGAATTGAACACCTTGACGTTATGGGAGGATAGACGGATAGTGGTCATTTGGCAATTACAATAAGTAAAGGGATAAAGGGGGAGGGGGTCTCAAGAGACCAATGCCAAGTTTTGGCTTAGGACCGACCGGAAACACCAAGGAGAGAAAAGTTCTGAACTTTGAACAGAGACGTCACAGGGTGACTGACATTTGATATACCAGCTGGCAGAGTGGTCGGCCCCAGCAAAAGTGGGCCAAACAGACTGCCAGCTGTGGGTGGAGTAAAAAGCCATATACAACATACGATAAGTTACATTATCTTGTTTTTATAGCCGTTGGCAGCAGAAGAAACCTTAGAAGGCGTATTTGTGTGAGGAAAGAGGGAGGTAAGGGGGGAGAAGGAGGCAAAAGGCAGAGGAAAGGAGGGGACGGAAAAAGGGTGAGGTGGAGAAAAGAAAAAGACAACCGGTCCTATTCCCCTTTGTCACCCACCGAACCCAATCGGATCAAAAAGGTGCAGTAGGGTTCAGTAAGGGGGACAGAGGAAGAGGAGCACAAGTAGGCTTCGGGAGCCGTCCAATGTAGATGCATCTCCTACGAACCCTCGCTCAGGATCAGCGGAAATGCTGCGACTTGGAGGATATTCGTTCCGGACTCATCAAACGATGTCTAATTTCCTGAGATCTTGGGGTGACAGGAGAAAGAGGTTGACTCAGCGCACGTGGACGAAGGTCTTGAAAGAGAGGAATTTCTGTTATCACTATTTGCCAGTCGGGGAGGGATATGTCCGGTAGATCAAGAGCCGAGCGGAACATCAGGAGGTCAGCTGGTGTGTGGAAGGACAGTAATTTGTCTTTGTGGCGCACTTGGAGCGCGAACGGATATCCCCAGCGGTATGGGATGTTTCTTGCCTGCAAAGCTTCCAACAGTGGCTTGACTGCGGCCCGCATGCGAAGAGTCCGTCTGGAGAGGTCAGGGAAGAGGTCTATTTCTATGCCCTTTAAGGACACATATTGCATAAGTCGAGCTTTTCGCATGATTTAGTCTTTCAGCATGAAGTGGTGCACTCTACATATGATGTCCCTTGGGCGTTTAGGGTCTGGATTCAGCGGCCAAAGAGCTCGATGGGCTCAATCGAATTCAATCGTTGTGTCCTCAGGTCTCCCCAGAATGTAATTGAACACTTTTGTTAGGATTGGTGTTATCTTTGCCGTTTTTATGGACTCTGGAAGGCCTCTGACCCGGATATTGTTCCGTCTGTTTCGGTTTTCCAAGTCATCCATTTGCGAAGCCAACTGGATGGCTCGATTGTTATGTTCAGTGATAGAATATTGCAAGTCGGAAACCTTAAGATTTGTAGAGAGTTGGGCGGCCTCTAATTGTTGGACCCTGTCCTGAAGAATGGAGATGTCAGATTGGACCGGCTTCAAGTCTTGTCGCCAGGCTTGTTGTGAGTCTCTGGCCATTTGTTGCATATCAAGCTTTGAAGGAAGCAGTGATAAGAGTGCCCGCAGCTCTGGGTGTGCCGCGAGCGTATTTAGTGCAACCTCAGGCGGAGGAATACCAATGGGACTAGGGGCAGTTTGCAGGTCGTCTTGGGCAACAACAGTTGGAAATTTTTGTGGACTCAGCGGGGGCATCAGGGGGCTACCTCCCCACACGGACACAGTTGGACTGGAGTGCCAGGACAGGCTGCGCTGTGTTGTTGGCGCCTGTACGTCACAGCCACTGAGAGGACCCTCCAGGCGATGCAAGGGCAGAATGGCGTCCGAAATACCCTGGCTCCCATGGGTTTGGAGGGTATCATCTGGGGCTCCCAAAGAGAATTTGTGGGCTCTTTGCGGAAGAGGTAGGGATCCCTGCGCTTAAGAAGGCATAATATCAGGGGCCTTATGAGGATGGAGAGGGCCTGCAGAGGCAGGGAGGCCCCCAGAGCCTGGGACAGAGCCAGAGCTGGGCGCCAGTGCGGTGTGTCTGGGGTGAGCACTGAGCACCTGGGAGCTGTCTTCCTGCTGTTAGGCTGAGCAAGACAGCTCCATGTGGTTTGTCACCATGGGGAGGGCGCTGGCCTCCATGCCGTCCGAGACCTCAGCTGCCCAATTCAGTGTAATGTTGGGCGAGGAGGGAGAGCACTCACACGCCACCGAGACTTTATGGCGGCTGATAGCGCTGTCCGCCATCTTAAGGGAAGGAGCAGAGTCCATACCCATGGGCGCGGTAGAAGCCCGCTCACTGGTGGTATTACTCGCTGACTGCGAGGTGAGAGAAGGCTGTGCGGGGTACTGACCGGGGTGTAGTAGCTGGTCCCCCGAAGAGAGGCTGCTCCGGCCGCATGTAGGTGCCTCAGGATCTGGCAGATCTGGGGCCGGCTGTGAGTCAATCCCGTCACGTGGAGCACTGCCGGAGTGATTGCAGAGGATCGAGGTCTGCGGAGGAGTCGGAGCCAGAACGTCCCTGCACCGCAGTCTTGAGGAACAAGCTTGGTCCGGCACTGATGCGATCTCCTCGGGCGCGGGATGGTTTTCTTCCCACCGGGGAGCTGACTGGGAAAGCAAGATGGCGCCGAGGGAGTTGAGGCGCAGGAAGGTAACGGGTCTTCAGGGAGGTCCAAGAGGGGAGAAAAGAAAATAGAAATAGGAATTTCGCCCACAGGAAGGGTCTTGGAAGCCTTGGGGATTCTTTTGTCTCTTCTGCCGACCAAGCTAGACTCTGTTTCAGGCTATAAAACGCTGGCCCTGGACGGAGCTCTGCAAGGATGCTGTAATTCTCTCACATGGCTAGCCACGCCCCCGATCCACTAACTTTTAAATAGAATGGAAAATGTCAATAAAACCATTAATTCTCAAAAAAAACACTTATTGATACACCAAGCAAAACTAAGAGGGAGACAGCTGCGGGCTGAGGTCCGGGTTCCTTATTCTTGGTGCTGCCAGATATGAGGAGCACAGCTTGTCCCACAAAGGTAGTGGAAAATTGTGGGATAAAAAGTGGTTGGCCCTTTCTTAAAGTAGACCAGAGGAGAAGACAAAGGAAAATTGACTCTCAAGTCTTTCTTATGACACAAAGGGTACAATGTACAAACCCTAAACAAGATGTAAAATTATGTTTTTGTTTCTGATGTAAGGTACAAAAAGCATAGAATAGGCGGGGTAAAACATTAACTTTAATACATACAATTGTCTCAAACCATGTGACAGAAACAGCAAGCAGCTGTCCTAAGCAGATCTTCTAAGAGCTTCCTAATGAGCACCATAAAGAGAGCATATAAAAGCTGTTTATACTAAGTAAAAGTAGCTCTCTCTCGATTCCATTTGATGTAAACATTTGCAGTGTGCAATTCCAATTCTGAGATGTATATAAATTTCTACATCAAATGGAATAAGGTAGTTTATAGAGAAAGGGAATCATCATCAAAAGGTTATCAGCAAATAAAGCACAATTATGTCCCTTAGAACTGATTGTGTAAGACTATGCCAGATTCTCCATGGCGAAAAATTAGTGACAAAGGGCATCACTGCCTAATTCCTCTATGAATATTCCTGTCTGATTTATATTCCCTTATATTCACCGTGGCCCAAGAGCCCCTACAGAAGACCATGTAAACTTGGATTAAAACCCCAATGGCATAAAACAAGAAATATGTACTACCAAAAGCTTTAACTACAAAAACAGCAGGCTTGCTTAAAAATCCAGGCTCGGCCTTCACTCTTGTCTACTCAAAAACTGTAAAGATGTGCTGCTGGGCTTGTATGAACTGTGGGCCTGTCCTCAATCTTTCCAAGTCAGAGATAGCGCTCTGGGACCACTGTAGCGACATCACAATTATATAAGTTAAAGGGGCTTTCCGGGACCTGTGTGTCTCCACTCTAAGGCTATGTTCACACGGCATAATTGTGGGTGGTTGGGAGTTGCGCTGATCAGTACTCCCGGGGGGGAAGGGGGGAGAGCGTCGGCCCGCCAGCCCCATAGACTGTCACTTATCTCCCCGGGCGTACAATACGATCGTATTGTACGCCCGGGGAGAGGAGGCGTAATCCATTTTGCATCTGTAGTATTACCTTTGCTACCCAATGTATGTTAGAAAGAAGTACAGTTTTTATTGCCTGTTACCAGGGAGACAGAAGTGTATAGGAGCTGTAAAAAGAAGAAAATGGTAGAAGATTTTAATAATCAACATTTTTATTTTAGTTACATTGGATTATCTTATTGGTAATACAGTTTCTGTTGAAAACAACACACAAGATCTACCATTGGACCTATTAGGGCTTGTTCACACGACGTTTTTGATCCTTTTTACGGATCCGTTTTTGAGAGGTGAAAAGCGCAGCCGGAAAGCAGATCCGAAAAACGAAAAGATTTGATACTTATTTGGATCCGTATTGAAAAGTTTTTTAAACTTGCGTTTTAGGATTCCCACCCGGATACTTTTGTATATATATAGCAGGAGACTCTGATTGGGGCAGGAGACATGTAATGAGATTTTCTATATATTATATATATATATATATATATATATATATATATATATATATATCTGCCCCATTCACAGTCTCCTGCCCCATTCACAGTCTCCTGCCCCGCTCACCGCCGCTCCCGCAATCCATGCTGCAGCCGCGCCGGTCCCGCAATCCATCCTGCAGCTGCGCCGGTCCCGCCCCGCTCACCGCGCCGATCCAACTGCAGTCGCGCCGGTCCCGCGATCCAGCCCCGCTCACCGTGCCGATCCATCTGCAGTTGCTCACTGCGCTTTTTGCATCCGCTTTCAGGATGCAAAGCGCAGCTGATAGGTGCCAAAAGCGGACTCCATTATCTCCTATGGGCTTTCACTTGCGTAAAGCGCAATAAGAATTGACATGTCAATTCTTAAAGTGGATGCGAAAAGTGCAGTGCAGGAGCGCCCTCAAAAGCGCATCGCCGATCTCCCGTGAGAACAGCGATGCACTTTTGCCATTGAACACAATGTTAATCACACTGACAATTGTTAGATCCGTTTTGCGGTACACAACTGTACACTATTTCATGTGCGGTCTCACGTGGGATTTGTCTACTGGTAAAACTACATCCTCATTGTGTGCATCTATACCTTTTTTTAATACACCCCATGATCTTATTTGCCGTGGCAGCAGCTGCTACAGTTGAGTTTATTATTATCAACAAAGATTCCAAAGTCCTTTTCCATGTTCGTTTCACCCAGAGTTTTTCTATTTAAAAAGTACTCGTGGCATGGATTTTCTATTTGCATAACCATACATTTATCAATGTTGAACTTCGTCTGCCACTTCTCTTCTCAAGCCTCTAACTTATCCAAATTCCTTTGTAATAGTACCTTATCCTCCAATGTGATAATTACTGTATACAGCTTAATATCTTGTGCAAACATTGATATCCTACTGTGCAATCCATCTGCAAGGTTATTAACCCATTACCAACATTTAACGTACCCATACTGTACTTCAAGGTCGGGGTTCCCGCAACTTGACGTATGGGTACGTCATGGCGATCTTGCGAGCTCATTATCGCTGCCTATCATGGTTGCGATAATGAAGTGGCAGGCAGGAGGAGCTCACTCCTCCTGCCTGTGATTGGCGCAGTAACGGCGCTCACTGGTCTCCTACCTGACAGCCCAGATGCTTTACTAAAGCATCTGGGTTGTCTGGTGACGTCACCATGCCCGCAATGCAGTATGGGCATGGAGATTGACAGTTGCCATTTAGACCAGTATAGAGCAGTTCTGCTCTATGCTGGTCTGCCTTGTTACAGCGATTTGAAGATCACGGTTAAAAACCCCTATGGGAAAAAGTGAAAAAGTAAAAAAAAAAAAGTAAAACACAAACATGAAAAATAAAATAAAAACAGTACCCATATTTGGTCTCGCCATGTGCGTAACGACACACCCTAGAATGATGTCATGTTAATTAACCCGTACAGGGAACGCCATTAAAAAAAAAACAGTCACAGAATTGCGATTTTTGTTCATCCCACAGCACATACAATGGAATAAAAAGTGATCAAAAGCTCACATAAACCCTAAAGTGGTGTCAATTAAAACGTCAGTTCATCCCGCAAAACAAAAAACCCTTACACATCTCTGTGTACGGAAAAAGAGAAAAGTTATGGCTATCAGAAGACAGTGATGCATAAGTATTGTTTTACACAATAAAAACACTTTAAAAAAAAAAAAAAAGTGCTTTCACATAAAAAAAACTATATAAACTGGGTAACGCCATAATCGTCTCAACCCAGGGAGTAAAACTAACTTGTCAAGGATACTGCACGGTAAGCTTTTAAAAATAAAAAACACTACTAGGATTGGAGTATTTTCTTCACCCTTCCGTCCAAAAAATGGATTTAAAAGCGATCAAAAGCCTTTTCCCCCAAATAATGATACCAATAAAAACGTCAACTCATCCCACAAAAAGCAAGCTGCTATACAGCTCCGTACACAGAAAAATAAAAAAGTTGGGGGGCGTGGCTTACCGCCGAGGAAGATGGACGCTCGATTCCTGCTCTCCTGAGCTACACTGACTAGCCTGGGGGCAATCCCGATCTATCCTGGCGAGGGGAAGCAGAGCAGAAAAAAGAAGCCAGCCTCAGAGAAGACATCAGGGAGCCAGAGGGGTTCGGATAGGCCATTCAGGAGATATCTGCGCCGGGCATCGCCATCTCCCTGTTCCCCACGGCCTGCAGCAGAGTCCGCACAGCCTCCGGCGATACTGTGCGGGCCGCAGCAACAGAGTACACCTCTCTCTGGAGATCCCGGGAGCTCTCTGAAAGAGACCGGCGGGCCGCAGACTCAGCAAGCACTTACCGGATTGCAGCTGCCGCTGCTTGAGTGTCCCTCATCGCCACGTGGGACCCCGGAAGCGCCGCCATCTTCAGTCGGGCGGCCCGGTGCGGACTCCTCGTTGCCGGCGGAGCGCTCTGGGCGCACTGTGGAGCCGCAGCTCATCCCGCTTCGCCTACCTAGCACTACAGGAGGCCAGCATACAGGGACTCTGGAAGAACAGCTGCGACCAAATCAAGGTACAGTGCCCTGCTTTACGTCCTCCCCCGCACCTGGGCCTTCTCCTGCGAGCCTGAGAGGGGACACAGTAAAGGGATCTCTCTCCCTCTCTCCCCAGTTCTCCCCTTCTCCAAACCGATTGCAGAGCGTTAAAATCAGCAGTCCCAGGGGGGGACGGACTGAATATACGGGGGCCTCTACAATTTCTCACCCCCGAAGGCAGGTGCCCCCTTCTTCCTTTAAACGAGGGGGTCTGTACCTTGGCAAAAAGGAAAAAAAAGGGGACGCTCTTGGGCAACTAGAGGGTTCACAGTCTGAGGTCTCTGCTTCACAAGCCTGCATAACCTGCAGCAGCTCTCCACTTGCCAAGTCTTCTCCTGCACCTGTCCGGGTGGTCTGCCGTAGTCTTTCCGTTACCGATGATATGCCTCTAAAATGAAAACCTATATGAAGGGGGTAGGCCCTCCATTATCACCCATGTTTTGTTTTCCTGTGTGGTCACCGACATGGGGGCGCTCACCCCCAATGATGATTGCCCCCTTGATTTTTGGGCCTCATCCCCCCTGACTCTATGGCGAAAATGGGGGCCTGCGAACCCCCCTTGTCCATACCCCTGATAAAAATTTAACCTCAATTCCCCCTACAAAAGGACTTTAAAAAAATTAATTGCTGAAGTAAAAAGCCGAGAGTTGAGTTGCTGCAGTCGGAGTGATATACGCCTTATTGGTAGGGTGGGCACTCTGGAATCAGCACATGAGATACCCGCCATTATGTCTCTGATAGAAGTTCCCTGGCGTCACAGGCTAAAATTTGCGGGAGACCCAATAAAACCTTTAAGACCTGGACAATAGCGGCAGGGGGAACAACCCTAAGAGTTGGGGCTCCCCGGGGGTTGCGGGGGAGGAAACCCATATCAGGGGTTTTGGGGGACCGTGTTTTTTAAAGGATTCTAGGGGAGCCTTATCATAACATCAAAATTGGGGCCGTGCTCATCGGGTCCAAACCGAAAGGCCTGTCTCCCGCCCCCAGAGACGTCATTTGCTGTTTCAAAACTTCCCGCTGAAGGAAAAAGGGTCATGGGGCCCAAAACCCGATTAGTGGCAAGTGGATTCCAAGGAGCCCATTTAGATATTTCCCGAAATTTTTTGGATTACCTGCAAAAAAGGAGACAGTGCGGCCCCTTTTGGATATCTTTAAAAATCGGAATGTCATTTTGGTGGGGTTCCTTTTCTCGGTTAGTGACGAAAAGGGGGACGTTCTCACTTTCGGGACTAGAGGATCTCCCAGATTTCTAAGGTACTCGGGCATTTTCCTGGCCTGATTTTTCCAATTGGGCCCCCGTAGTTTCCCCCTCGGCTTTTGGCCCCCGGAAAGGCAGCGGTTAACCATCAAAAAAGACGCCCCCTGGATCCTCAAAGTTCCTTCTGTCGACCACATTTACAGGGATTGAAAGTTGCTGAGGAGGGAAAAAAAATCCCTGCGGTTTCGTTTCATTAGGCCTACGGGTATGGGATCTTGTCCTTAAGTCTATTGCTCCTACTTGAAAACTTTTTTTCCCTCAGGTTGTTAGACAAATATTGCGTAAGCTGTTGCATTGCTGTGTTCTTTCTTTCCAGGTTATATATTTTCTCCTTAGCTATACTATTTTTACAGCGGGATTGCCCTCTTCTAAATTAGGCCACATACAAGGCTTTTTGCATTTGTAGTTTAGTGTCAGTAAGAGCTCTTGAGTGTTAGCTGTCCGTGTTCAATTTACTTCGGTTGTGTTCTATTGCCCCCCCAGAGCCGCTAGCTAGTACAGTGATAGTGTGGTTCTTAGGGTTCCCTAGTTCAAGGATTTTAGTATTTAGTGCCTCTCCGGAACTTATATAGTTCTGGTTTCTGGAAGATAAGTTTATGTTATCTGTTGTGTTGTTTTGTCTTGTGTTTCCCTTCCCCTCATGTTTCCACAGATGCTTTGGAGCGCTTCAGTTTTCTCTCCAATTGCAGATTGGTATGTTACTCTGAATCTGTTACCTTGCAATCTAGCTATATAACTGTTCTATCTATTAACTATCCCAATGGTTAAGAAAAGGTCACTCAACGTCAAGGGTCTTAATTCGAACGCAAAAAGACGGCTTCTGCTCACGGAGCTCAAACGGGATTCAGCAGATATGGTCTTTGTGCAAGAGACTCATTTTAATAAGGAGGGCAACTTTAATTTTATTAAACATTTGTATCCTCTACAATATGTGGCGTCTCAAGATAGGAAGAAGGCTGGGGTCGCCATCCTTATCTCTAGGTCCTGTCCTACACAGATTCATGCTGCATTCTCTGATCCTGGGGGACGCTTTCTGATTTTGGAGGGTGCCCTGACTGGTGCACCTATTACTTTATGTAACGCGTACCTACCTAATGCATTACAGCTGCCCTTCTTAAACGGCTGCTCCTTCGACTGTCGCAGCTCTCCCCCTCTCCAACTATTATAGGATGAGACTTTAATCTGAAGCCTATGACAAACTACAATTACTTCAAAGCACTTCTTCCCGAGCTCAGCGTGGTCTCTCCAGAGGTTTTCGCCAACTGATACGACAGTTCCGTTTATTCGATTTGTGGCGCATACTCCACCCATCGGATAAGGTCTATACGTTCTACTCGAATCCGCACCAGTTGCATTCCAGAATAGACTTTTTTTGGGAATGTGTTAGCTCTCCGAATGATGGAGTCGGCTGAGGTGGGATCGATAACTTGGTCAGACCATGCCCCAATTAGTCTTACACTGACGTCTGGGAAACTTCCTTTGAGGAAGTGCCACTGGAGACTCAACGAATCTATGCTCAAGAACCCTCAAACCAGGGAAGCAGTGCGATAGTATATAAAGGAGTTCTTTGAGATTAATACAGGCTCAGTAGGATCCGCAGCTATCTTATGGGAGGCTCATAAAGCAGTGATACGGGGGAAATGTATAGCACTAGGATCTCGTTTGAAAAGGGATAGGGAATATCAGAGGAATGTTTGCCTTTCTCAGTTGAAGCTGCTGGAAGCTAAATTAGCAACGAACCCGACTAGGAACACCCTGCGACAGGTTTTGAGTTTGCGATCAAAGCTGAAAACCTTAGCGATGCATGTTACCGAGAAATTGTTGATCTTTTTGCGTCATAAATACTATGAAAGGGCCAACAAGCCTCACTCTTTACTAGCAAAAATGCTTCGAGATGACATGGCTCAGTCCACCCCCTATGCTATAAAAAATGCCGCCGGAATCCCATGTTCTGACCCCAATTCTGTAGCAGGCCCTTTCCATTCCTTTTACACTAAGCTATATAACATTCCTGATGGTTTGCCTTCGGACCGCGGAGAACGTGAAGCCTTATTACAGGACTTTCTTTTGTCCTGTAACCTCCCGAAGCTTGGCACCAAAGACGTGGCCTCACTGAATCTCCCGATCACTGAAGAGGAGATTGTTAATACTCTTAAAGGCTTGCTGTCAGGGAAATCTCCAGGCCCGGATGGCCTTGCCTATATCTACTATCAATTATTTCAATCTCAATTGCTTCCCACTATGGTTGTGGTCTTTAACTCTTTTATGACAGGGGCTGCGGTTCCACCCACAATGCTCCATTCATATATTACCGTTATACCTATGCCTGATAAGGATCCCTCGGAGTGCGCTAGATACAGACCCATTGCCCTGTTAAATGCGGATTTAAAAATATTTACCAAGATACTGGCAAACAGGCTTTCCTCTCTGTTACCTCAATTAGTACATAAAGATCAGGTGGGATTTGTTCCATGTAGGCAGGGTGGGGACAACACCAAAAGGGCAATCGACTTGATTGATGTAATGAATAGGAGAGGAGATCCTATGCTCCTCCTTAGTTTAGATGCCGAAAAGGCCTTTGTTCGCCTTAACTGGACCTTTATGTTTCACACGTTGGGAGCATTTGGGATTTGTGGTCCTTTTGTTAGCGCACTCCGAGGTCTCTACTCTCACCCTTTTGCCACTATTAGACTCCCACATGCCACTTCGCAACCGCTTACAATACAAAATGGAACCCGGCAGAGCTGCCCCCTTTCCCCGCTGCTTTTTCGCTTTGCATTGAACCCCTGGCTGCAGCAATTAGACGGCATGATGATATTAGAGGCGTTCAGCTAAAAGACACGCATTTTAAGATCTCGCTGTATGCAGATGATGTTCTTCTCACACTAACTAATCCTATGGTCTCCCTTCCTAACCTGCAAGCCCTATTAGTCAAATTTGGAGCTCTATCAGGCTACAAAATTAATTTGTCCAAGACGGAAGTTATGCCAGTGAATATTTCGGGAACGCTCCGGTCTCTGCTACATGCTAACTTAAATTTATCATGGCAAACTGAGAGTTTGAGTTTACTTGGAGTATATTTGAGCCAGCCCTATACCCCCTCTTTTTAAGCAAATTTTCCTAGGCGTGTAGCGGCGATCAAGAGACTACTGAAAAGGTGGAACACACTGGCTTTTTCCCTTATTGGCCGCATAGCAGCGATTAAAATGACCATTCTCCCTAAACTGATGTATCTTTGAGACTTTGCCTGTTCCTGTCCCAAGGAAAATTCTTCGCTCCTTACAGTCAGACTTGATCCACTTTGTCTGGGGTAATAAGAGACATAGGATCTCCCGGAGTGTTCTGTTGGCGAGCAGGGGGGAGGGGGGTTTGGCGGTGCCAGATATAACCAAATACTACTTGGCCGCCCAGCTGCGAACTGTACCATCCTGGTCCGTGCTATTTGCTTACTCCAGGTGGATGGAGGTGGAGAAGTTATGGTTGGCCCCCATTCACCCCAACTCCCTATTGTGGACTACTACCTCTCAAAAGTTGAACATCACGCTTTTACACTCCATGGCCCTCACTAGGGACATTTGGAAGCGATGCTACAAAAAATTTGGGTTGTGTTCTGATGCCTCCGCAATGACCTCATTTATCTTCCACCCTTTACTGTTGGACGGACGACCGGATGAGAGTCTTAGACCCTGGTTTGACCGCAGGCTGTTTCGCCTTGCAGATATGGTGGACCATCGAACACTGACTCTGAAACCTTATGATGTTATGATCCGCACATGATTTGCCCCTCTCGGCCGCCTATTCCTACCTTCAGATTAGACACTTTATGCTTTCTATATTGAAATCCACTACAGTGTCTCCCCCCCACTATGTTTGAAAAAATTTGTAGAGCAGGTTATTCGACTAAGGGTTTGATATCCACAATATACAAGTTTCTAATCATCCCCTTGCAGGACTCGCCTTTGATCCACTCGTATATGGTTAAGTGGGAGGAATACCTGGGATCCCCCATCTCAAGAGACACCTGGCAACTGATATGGAAAAAGGCTGCCCGATCGTCTGTTTCAGCTCAAACTAAAGAGAACCAATACAAGATCTTAATGTATTGGTATCATACACCTGCCCTACTGCATAAGCTTAAACCTGAAATTCCGGACTGTTGCTTGAGATGCGGGGATCAGGGAGCGACCTTACAACATATATTCTGGGACTGCAGATTGATAGGGCCACTTTGGAGACAGGTCCAGTCTATGGTGCTGGATATTACACAGGTTAGGGTCCCCCTCACAGTGAGCACTTTCCTTCTTAATATTCCCTATGTCCCATTAGGACGTGAAATGGGTAGACTCTTTCTGTATGTAGTGACAGCCACCAAATGTTTGATTGCAAAATTCTGGAAGCAAACCTCTATTCCCACCAGGCATGATGTGTGTCTCCGCATACAGGAAGTTAGGCGTATGGAATACCTCACTGCCCTATCTCATGACCAACTGGACCCTTTTGATCACATATGGATGCCGTGTGATGCTTATTGTGTTCTTCAAGATTTGTAGAATATAATGTGGATATTGTTGGATTGCGGGTTTAATTTGGGAAGCTTCTTTGTCCTTATGTGTCGAGTCTCGTGCCTTCCCCCTGTCCTATTAATTGTCTTTATGTGTACTTGCTTTATTTGTCTAAAGAGCCGTCAGTTGCACTTATCTTATGAGCTTACTATGACGGTTCTCAGGATTCGTATCTTATAACTACGGTTATGGTATACTAGTTGAATTTCTATGCGTTGTGTGGTACACTGCTATTGTTATTATGTCATTAATGCATCTTGTGTTTTATTGTTAATAGCCCTGCGTGGCTTTATGGTTGTAAAAACTAATAAAAATTAACAATTAAAAAAAAAAAAGAAAAAAGTTATGGCTCTCAGACTGCGGCGATGCAAAAACGTGTTTTCCTTTTTTAATAAAAGTATTTTTGTGTAAAAGCAGTAAAACATCAAAAAAATACAAATTGAGTATCGCTGTATTCGTATCGACCTGCTGAGTAAAGTTGGATTGTCATTTATACTGCAGTGACCGCTGTAAAAAAATTAAAATAAAAAACACTACCAGGATTGCTGTATTTTGTTCAAACTACCTCACAAAAACCTTAATAAGACTTACAGAGGCTCCTGCCTGGCCTGGCTGAATCCAGTGAAAAAGTATAGCCATCCGGCATTTCTGGGCGAACCTGATTGCACGTACATTTGGACTAAGCCATACAGAATAAGGCGACAGGAGAAGTTTTGCGCTCCGGGGTCCCTGAGCGGTGTACACCGCCGCATCGTACACCAGGCTGACGGAAGCGGGCCGCGGCTCGGGCCGACCGACACCATCTGCTGCACAGACCGAAAACTGTGACCTCACCCGGCATAATCTCCAGAGGTGAAGCGGAGTGACATCTGCACCCTGAACAGCTCAAAGATCATGCGAGGATAAGCCCGGAGAGACCCGCACCGTTGGCTGCGACGGTTTTCCTGCCGAAGAAGTTGGCCGGGCGCCATTTTAAAACCACCACGTGGACAGGCTGGGCTGAGAGACTGACCTGCGAGCCGAGAGCGGGCACAGCGCGCATCAACAACTGGGGAGCCTGCACTGTCCCTGACCGGCAAGAACAAGCGGCGGCACGAAGGGACAACGAGGGCGTACCTCATTGCCTTGCCCGACGTTGGATTAGAGCCGACCCCGAGTTCCTGCACGGCACCTGGACGCACAGACACAAGGGCGCAACACAGCACTGGTCTGCGGGCTCCAACGATCTGCCGGCACTAAGGTACTGTACGTCCGTGCAACACGGGACTCTCCTCAGCCTTACGGGTAGCGGAAGGCTGGAGCAGCTGCGCTCCCGGTTCCATCCAAACCACGCGCTCTTGCCCCTTTTGTTAACGGCCCTCATTCCAGGGGAGACACAGTGAGGACTCCACAGAGACTCACAGAGGTCTGGTGGCCCCACAGTCAGAGTGTTTGCTGCAGTCCATTGGAAGTGACTAGGAACACAATACCTCATGCCAAAGTAATCCCCTACACCCACTGTCTACCCCCTGTGCCTTCCCTTATTGCCTGCTCGGGTGATTAATGCAGCCTATAGGAAATTTATTTGGGGTGGGGAAAAAAGCACGCATCCCATTTCATATCATACAGGAAAACAAGAATAACGGTGGATTGGGATTCCCAAACATTAAGCTTTATAATTTAGCGGCACTGAGTCGATACATCGCAGCTGGTCTTTGCAAACAGTGATTTTCACTTTTCCCGCACTAGATAAACTGTTCTTACCTAACGTCTTACTGTTAAACTTCTTGCATTTGCCGTATGACCAGATCCCGCCAATAGTGTGACATAATCCGCTCTGGATGCCGATATGGCGTGCATGGTGGAAGACCAGACAAATAAAGGGACTTTCCCCGAATCGCTCAGTGCACCTCTTCTTTGACCATAACCCAGATTTCCAAAATGGTACACCACATGGTACCTTCAGAAGATTATATGGATTGGGCATACGGACTGTCGGTCAACTAATTAACCCCACCACTCGCAAACCATACTCTTTCTCGGAGCTCCAGAATGCCTTTCCTACGATTAATTTCCCCTTCTTTACCTATTTACAAGCACATAGTTACGTAACCCGGATCGTGAGAGACTTGTCTGAGGCAGACTGGGACCAAAAATACACAAAAAACAATCCTACAACCCCCCCTCACGCAAAGCACATCTATCCCTTATTTACAAATTCTGGTGGGACCCGTTTGACTATAATACGTCCCAATCGCAATTAAAGAAGTGGCAGAACCATGATCACAATCTCAGTCCAGAACCGATTCTATCAACCTTGGCAGACTCTTACAAATTCCTCCCAGCAGCTAGATACATGGAAATGTCTCTAAAACTCATACACAACGCATACCTAACGGCTATAAAAGGTCACAGAATGGGAATATATGCCACAAGTAACTGTTTTAAGTGTGGCTCTCCTGAAGACACCCTCTATCACTGTCTGTGGTAATGACGAGAAATCCAACGGTATTGGGATGACATAGCACAATACATACAGCAATTTCTTGTCGGATCCTTTACACCCTCGGCGCCGTGGGCTCTGTTCAGCCATACAGATAGGGAAACAACAAGCTACACCCACAAAGAGCGACATCTTTTACACATATTATCGGCAGCAGCTAGGAAAGCAATCCTGCAGCTGTGGGTTCAGCCGGCGAGCCCAACGAGGAAACTTTTTCTGGACAAATGCTTCGACCTCTTCCGTATGGATTGGATTGAAACGGTCCAGAGGAAGGAGAGGAAAGTAGAACACTTTTTTGACCTTTGGGGCAAAAAGGTTAATACACTACCAATAGAAACAAGACAAAACTTAAAAACCTGCTTTGAACACATGGGTTGGTACCTGGGGCAGCAAATGGCTGGAAGAGAACCCATAGACACACACTACCAATACAGGCACTATGTGGACCCTGACACAGGGATCATGTTGGCAGAGGGAACAGCTTTCTTACTTCAATAGGGAGAGCAGACCTATCAGTGGGCTACTAATGTAATTCTTTCCAGGAACTTTTATTTTCTATCACTCCAGCACTATAACCACAATAACCAAGGAAGGCCTTGAATTCACACTCCGGGGCGTGGGGAGTAATCGAATCTGACCGAATCTAACCCAATCTCCTGCTCCCCTACTGTTTGCCTTCTCTACATTTCCCTCCTGGATCTCATGGAATATGGTAGATACAGAGGAGGAAACAAAACTTATTGTATCCCTTGCGGGGTGGGTGGTGTGGTGGGGCCATGAGAGTATAGTCAAAAGAGCACAGAACAGGTTTCACAATCTGTCCAAACAGTTTGAATGTTTAAAATAGGAAAAAGACTTCCACCACTGGTACGATGATAATGGCTGTATACTTACTGATTGTTTGTTTTAATAATAATACACATATGCAACAGCATTTACTTTATGGAACGTTTGTAACTTTTAACTTGGAAGTGTTAATAAAAAGATGTTTAAAAAAAATAATAAAAAAAAACCTTAATAAATAGTGATCAGAGCATTATATGCACCCCATAATGGTACCAATAAAAACATCAATTCATCCCGCAAAATACAAGCCCATAATCAGCTCTGTATACAGAAAAATAAAAAAGTTATGGCTGTCAGACTAGGACATAAAAATAAAAAATTTTATAAACACATTTCTATTGTGTAAAAGTAATAAAACATAAAAAAACTGTATAAAATGTATATCGTTGTAATTGTACCGAACCACATAGTAAAGTTATCCTGTCATTTATCCTGTACGGCGAACACTGTAAAAATGAAGCCCAAAAAACAATGACGGAACTGCGTTCTCCCCCCCCCCCCCTCCCATTTTCATGGCCCAACGCTAAAAAAAACTACGGAACACCTGCATACCTAAAATGCATAATACACCCCTAGATGAGATCCATGAGGGGTGTTGAATTCAAAATGGGGTGACTTCTGGAAGGTTTCCCCATGTTCTAGTACTTTGGGAGCTTTGCAAATATGACATGGCCCCACCAAAATCTGCATTCCAAAAGCCAAATAGCGCTCCCTCCCTTGTATGCCTTGCTATGCGCTCAAACAGCAATTTACATCCACATGTAGGGTATTGCCGAACTTGGAAAAAATTGCGTAACAAAATTTAGGATTCTTTTTTTCCAGGACTCCTTGTAAAAATTCAACATTTTCATCTAAAATTGTAGATTGTTGGAAAAATTTTTTTTTTCATTTTTACAGCCCAACGCTAAAATAAATTGTGAGACACCTGTGGGGTCGATATACTCTCTACACTCCTGGATATATTCCTTAAGGGGTGTAGTTTCCAATATGGGGTCTTTTTAGGGGTGTTAAGTTTTAGCACCTTAGGGCGTCCGCAAACCTAAAATGGCGCCTTTAATAAAATCGTAATGAAAATGAGACCCCAAAGTTCGGTAGATGTTCCTCCTATTCTGGGGCTTGTGGTTGAGCCAAATAGCGCACTAGTGCCACACATGGGATATCTCTGAAAACAGTAGAATCCGGGGAATCAATATTAAGTTGCATTTCCCTGATCACATCTACCGTGTTCTTGTGAATAATGGATACAAATTTAAAATCTGCAAAGAAAAGTGAAATTTTTAAATTTCACATCCACTTTGCTTTAATTCCTGTGAAACACCTAATGGGTTAATAAACTTCCTAAATGCTGTTTCGAATACTTTAAGGGGTGTAGTTTCTTCGTTGACGTCATTATGGGGATATCTAACATACAGGCCTCTCAAAGCCACATCAGAACTGGACTGGTCCCTTAAAAAAAAATGTGTATTGCAAATTTACTTGAAAATTTTAAAATTGCTACTAAATTTCTAAGCCCCCTAATGTCGTGAAAAAAAAAAATTTAAAAAAAATTACACCAACCTACAGTAGACATATGGTAGATGCTAATTCTAAACTATTTTGAGTGGAATAACTGTCTTACAAGCAGAAATTTTTGAAGTTTGAAAATGGTACATTTTTAAAATTTTTACACGATACTTTGATATTTTTCACAAATAATCAAGGACTTTTTGGACCAAAATTTCTTAAAGCACGAGAAAACAATCTCTGAATCACATGGATAGGTAAAAGGGTCAAAAAATTATTCTCACATCAAGTGACACATGCCAGATTTAAAAAATTGGGCTCTGTCAGAGAGGCCAAAACTGGCTCCGGCGGTAAGGGGTTAATTAAACTCTGTTTTTAATTTTTTTTAGTCCCAGTCATTAGATTGCTCATATAGTATACCACATTACTTATGTAACCCATTATATTATACCTGTCAGTGTAAAACTACCCGGCCTCCTACTAGCCCCTATCTCTGGTTTTGGAGCCTTTGCTAGGTCCCTGGCTACCATGTAAACCCATCGACTCCCTGGAAATACATTGCAGGGAAAGTCAATGGGGTAAGAGGGAAGCCCCCTCCCTAAAAATTCAAAACAGGTGTTTGATCCCTGAATTGGCCACTAAGTTTAGGGGGTTGGTTTGAATTGAGATTTAAACAGTCCTCCTCATCATGCTGTTCACATTTTTACATCAAGAGAGCAAGACAACACCTTACAATTGATCAACAACACCTCGCTAATGTGAGGCTTCAAGCAGAATGCTCTCAGACGGAAGTGGCCAGTAAGCTTAAAGTGTGACAGAGTGTCATCAACAGGTTGCAATAAAGATAAAGACTGGAAGCAAAGCAAAGAAGTGTACATCCTTTGGGTATATCACACACTGATGACAACTTCACTGTAAGAAATTCCCTGTGGAACCAGATGTTGAATTCCACACAACTCCAAGCATATTGCAGGGAGGTGAGAGATGCCCACGTATGCCAATTTGCTCCTGAGCTGTTGGGAGGACACTTGTTTTTTGAGAGAGGAGAACACGAGATAGACCCCCCAGATTGTTTTCTGGGGGCATTACATTGACGATGTGTTCATTATCTGGGTTGGTCAGAGAGAGTTTTGAACAATTTATTTCCTCTCAAAGACTCCTTATGAGAGGAATCCCAAAAGGACAGTACATAAGAATAAGGAGGAACTGTACCACTGCTGAGGATCAAAGGCTAGATAATTACATCATCGTTTTCAAGAAAGGGGATACCCACAAAAGGTTCTAAATGGTGCTTATAGGAATGCTTTACTCTCAGACAGACAGGATCTTTTTTAGACCAAAGATGAAAGCATTAGATAAAAATCTTACAAGAGTGATAGGCACTTTTGATAACCAGCCTGAAAGAGTGCACACAAAATCAACAGCAACTTGTGCCCGCAGAAATCCTCATTATGTTAAAAAGTTCATTCTTTATTGAACCCAAATTAAAAAATAACACCATATAGAGCAGCATGCAAATGTGGTCAAAACAGTCCTATTTTTGCATTGTGCAATCAAAGCAGGGTGTACTACATGTGCTCTAAAAGTGAGAATCAAAAGACATCTTTCAGATTCCACACATTCAGATGAGGTACGATCATCTGCGGTTTCCAAACACTTTTTGGAAACCCATGGTGGAGATGTCAGTGGTTTTTCTTTTTTTGGGCATATAAAAAGTTATTAGATCTAGACGAGGAGGTGATTTACATAAAAAAAAACTGTTGGATAGAGAATCTTGGTGGATTTATGATTTACAGATGAGTTTCCCATGGCCTTAATATACGGCAGGACTTAATGTATAATAATTAATTTACGTTGTTACTTTCTTCTTTATTTTAAAGAGATGTTTGGTTTTTAAAGGCTATATTAATATATGCACTCCCAAAGGGGAGGAGAAGAGGAGAAGATCATTTGATCACTCCAGGTGCACTATTTAATTAACCCCATTTAGTAAGCCTACAGCTACGAATAAGGACCTTCCTCCGAAAAGTGTCAGCTGCTTTGATTGCACAATGAAAATAGGACTGCTTTAACCATACTTGAATGCAGCTCTATATGGTGTTATTTTTTAATTTAGTTTCAATAAAGAATTAACTTTTTAACATAATGAGGATTTCTGCATGCATAAGTTTCTGGCGATTTCGTGTGCATATGTCGTGAAGGATATTTTGGCTTCTTCCTCTCCTCCGGGCATGGTGCAGCAGACACGGGATCTATTGGGTAAGCTGACTGATCTTTTTGTATATTCAGTCTGAAAGAGTGGTTCAGATTTTGAGGAAACTTTGGGGTATTCCTAAACTGGACTCATTTGTGGCCAAAATGATCCCCCAATCTCCATCCGTCAACAATAGGGGAGAATGCTTTATTAAAGATTATCTTGTGCACAGTTAATATGAACCATCTATGGCTAGTCTCACTTGGCTAAGTATAAACACCGCAAAGGGGGTTTTGCAAGGCTTGCCCCTTTGTTTGTAGATCAAATAAGTTTCCCAACAGGGAGACGAACAAAATCCCTCAGATAAGGGATCTCTTGAACTGCAGGAGTAAGGGATTAATCTATTTATGCACATGCTCATGAACAGGGCCGGACTGGGAATAAAAATCAGCCCTGGCACAAAGCTCCCACCAGCCCACATACTGTACAATATCCGCTTAAAAAATTCCCCTTGTTCCCGCTCGCGACACTTTATAAAATTAACTACACTATAAAGGTGCTTTCACACGGAGCATTTTTGGTGCATTTTTGGGGAAAAAGGAAGAGCAGTTAATGCTGTACATTTCTGCATAAAAACGCTTTAAAAATGCCCCCCAAAAACCGCTCCGTGTGAAAGCAGCCTAAAACAAAGCAAAAAAGAAAACAGTGGTGCGAGAAAACCCCCATCACAGAGTTAGGTGTGCATTTGCTTTACAATCAGGGAGAACACCACACTGACACTACATAAGCACCCGCATAACCTACAACCCCACCACAATGACATCACCCGTAGTCCCGGTCACCATCACATGAACACAGCACTGAAAAAACACAGAAGAAAAAAGACTCCTGACAGCGGGCTGGGGAGAAGGGCCTGCCCCAGTAACTACCCAAGTAGGGGGCTGCCCCCCCGTAACTAGCCAGGTAGGGGGGCCCCCCCCCCGTAACTACCGGGTGCTATCCACTATTGGGGTATGTTTCTAGTTGTTTTTTACGTTTTGGATGGAAATAAATTGTGTTTTACTGCTACCGGTTTTTTGATATTGGGGGGTATCAAGGGTTTGTCAACCATACCCGGTACCCCGGCGGGTACCACAAGCGGTTACACAGCAGCGTGGACTCAAGGATGCTTTTCTGGAACACCCCATTAGTGAGTTTTTTTCTTTCGGGTTTAATTTTGCTTAGCACATGTCCTTGATGGTAAACCCTGTATCTATACCCCAGACTTTTTTTCAGAGCGTAAAAAAAATTGTGCCCCATTTATAGACATCAAGCGTCGACTTAAGAGCTTCTCTGTCATGTACGCTATGATGTATCCAGCCAGGCTAAGGATCGATGCACATGGCACAACACATATCTTTGATAACCTTAAAGTGCGCTCGCCTGGTTGGATTCTAACGAGCAGGTCTTGAAAATAGCCGAGCCATTGGGATGAATACAGCTGAACATACCCTAAAAGAAAAAGCGGAATATGCGGCAGAAATCCAAAGGTGGATTTCTGCTTCATATCATAGTGTATTTTTCCGAATGTAAAAAATGTAATAAAAATCTGTATTTTTTTTAGGCTGGTGGGGGGGGTCATTGTAAAGGAATAGTTTTGAGTTTTATTTACATAGGACTGGAACAACCTTTTAGACCCTTAGGCTGGGTTCACGCGGCATATTACAGCATGCACTTTTGCATGCTGTAAACGGTCGTTTGAGCTTTGAACTTATGGGCTTACAAGGCTTTAATTTTAACCCCCTTACCCCCAAACCCCTTTTTTTCCCCTCTGACAAGCCCCTTTTTTTAAATCTGGCATAGTTTCATAGTTTGAAGGAAAAAAAAACAAGTTTGTCCCTCTAGTTCCCTGTTGGCAAGGTTTGATCCAGAGGAAAAAGGCAAAAACCCCCCAATGAGGGAGAACCAATTGTCCCATTTTAGGGGAAAAAATTCCCCCTTTCCTGACCCAATTGGGAACAAAAAATCCCTGGATCAATGACCCCCCTCCTAATCCCACACTATACTTGTTTAATTATTACGCCCAGAAATGCATCCAAACCCTTTTTGAACTCGGTTATTGAATTCACCATGACCAGTCCCTCTGGCAGAGAATTCCATAGTCTCACTGCTCTTACAGTAAAGAATCCCTTTCTATGTTTATGTAGAAACTTTCGTTCCTCAGAACGTAAAGGATGCCCCCTTGTTCTAGATACAGCCCTGTGTATAAATAAATTGGGAGAGATCTCTATATTGACCTTTGATGTATTTAAACATATTTATTATGTCCCCCCGAAGCCTTCTTTTCTCTAAACTAAATAACCCTAATCTTGCCAATCTTTCTGTGTACTGTAGTCCACCCAGTCCTTTTATTATTTTTGTTGCCCGCCTTTGTACCTGTTCAAGCTCTACAATGTCTTTACTGTGCACTGGTGCCCAAAACTGTACACAATATTCCATGTGTGGTCTAACCAGTGACTTGTATAATGGGAGAATAATGTTCTCATCATGTGCATCTATGCCACTTTTAATGCACCCCATGATCCTATTTGCTTTGGCTGCTGCTGCCTGACACTGGCTGCTACAATTAAGTTTACTGTCCACCAGGATTCCCAAGTCCTTCTCCATGTCACTTTTACCCAGTGTTTTTCCATTTAACATGTAATCATGTAATGGATTTCTCTTCCCCCATGTGCATAACCTTGCATTTATCAGTGTTAAACCTCATCTGCCATTTCCCTGCCCAGGCCTCCAACTTATCCAGATCCCTTTGTAATAACATATTATCCTCTATTGTGTTGATTACTTTACAGAGCTTAGTATCGTCTGCAAGATCGATATTCTACTGTGTATTCCCTGTGTAAGATCATTAATGAAAATGTTAAAGAGGATAGGGCCCAATACTGACCCTTGTGGTACCCCACTAGTAACAGCGATCCAGTCTGAGTATGTACCGTTAATTACTACCCTTTGTTTTCTATCAGTGAGCCAGTTACTTACCCACTTGCACACATTTTCCCCCAGTCCAAGCATTCTCATTTTATTTACCAACCTTTTATGTGGCACCGTATCAAATGCTTTAGAAAAATCTAGATATATGACATCCAGTGCCTCACCCCGATCCAGTCTAGCACTGACTTCCTCATAGAAGCTGATGAGATTAGTCTGACAGGACCGATCCTTCATGAACCCGTGCTGGGACGGCGTTATACATTTATTTTCAGTGAGATACTCCAGGATAGCATCTCTGAGAAAACCTTCAAACATTTTACCTACAACAGAGGTTAAGCTTACTGGCCTATAGTTTCCTGGATGTGTCACTTTAGGTTAGAATAACTTTTTGACACTTTAATCTATCCATGTGATTCAGAGAATGTTTTCTCATGACACATTGCTTTATGATAGTACGAAATTTTGGTAAAAAAAATGCTTGTTTATTTGTGAAAAATATCAAAGTATCATGAAAAATGTGAAAAATTTACCTATTTCAAACTTCAAAAATTTCTGCATGTAACACAGATCGTTATTCCACTCAAAATAGTTTATAACTAGCATCTACCATATGTCTGCTGTAGGTTGGCATCATTTTTTTGAAATTTTTTTTTTTTTTTTACACGACAAGGGGGCTTAGAAATTTAGTAGTAATTTTCAAATTTTCAAGAAAATTTGCAATATACATTTTTTAGGGACCAGTCCAGTTCTAACGTGACTTTGATTGGCCTGTTTGTTACGTACCCCCATAAATCCCTCCAAGAAACTATACCCCTTAAAGTATTCAAAACAGCATTTAGGAAGTTTATTAACCCATTAGGTGTTTCACAGGAATTAAAGCTAAGTGGAACTGAAATTTCAAAATTTCCCTTTTTTGCAGATTTTAAATTTTTATCCATTATTCACAAGAATACAGTAAATGTGATCAGGGAAATGCAACTTAATATTGATTCCCCAGATTCTGCCGTTTTCAGATATATCCCATATGTGGACCTATTGCGCTATTTGACTCGACCACAAGCCCCAGAATAAGAGGAGCACCTACTGGACTCAGGGGTCTCATTTTCATTACGATTTTATTTAGGCGCCATTTCAGGTTTGCGGACGCCTAAGGTGGCTAAATCTTAATAACCCTCCCTAAAAAAGACCCCTTATTGGAAACTACACCCATTAAGGAATATATCGACCCCACAGGTGGGGCCCACAACTTTTTTTAGTGTTAGGCGGGAAAAAATAAAAAACATTTTTTTTTTTCCAACAATCTCAATTTTAATGAAAATGATCCGGGAAAAAAAAAACCCCCAAAAAAATTTTGTACCAATTTTCTTCCAATTTTCAGTAATACCCTACAGTGGGTGAAAAACTGCTTTTTGGGGTATGGCAGGACATAAAAGGGGAGGGGGGTTTTTTGATTTTTTGGAAAGCAGTTTTGGGGGGGCATGTCGCATTTAAAAACCCCCCAAAAAATACCAAACAGGTGAAACCTTCCAGAATGCCCCTTTTTGGATCAGCATCCCTCGGGGATCTCATCATGGGGTATTGTGCTTTGGGGGCAAGGGTTTTCCATTTTTTTTTTTTTTTTTGAAATTGGGCCCGAAAAGGGGGTGGGGGGGGTGACGCAATTCTCCCATTCAGTGTCATTCTGCTTCAATTTACAGCATTCCCCGGCAGTGGAAAATGACAGGATGCTTTACTAGGGAATTGGTACAATTGCAAGATAAAAAATTTTATATATTTTTTTTTTTAAATTATTTTTAAAAATAAAAAGGGGTTTAAAAAAAATTTGCTTTTTTAAATGTTGCCCCTTTTGATAGCCAAATTTTTCAGTTTTCTGTAACAGAGCTGATTATGGGTTTTGTTTTTTGAGGGAGAGTTATGTTTTTTTATCCATTATGGGGCATATGATTTAAACACTTTTTTATTAATTTTTTTGTGAGGCATTTGAACAAAATAAGCATCCTGGTATTTTTTTTTTTTTTATTTACACGGTCACCGTGCAGTATAAATGACAAAGTATGTCAGCAGGTCGTAGTAACAGCGAAAAACCCAATTTTGTATTTTTTTTATTTTTTTTAAACTGCTTTTTACACAAAAAAAACATTTTTTTTCCCAAAAAGGAAAACACTTTTTTTGCACGCCATGTCTGGAAAACTTTTTTTTAGTTTTCGTGTAGGGAGCGTGTGGGGGTTGCTTTTTGCGGGTGAGTTAAATTTTTATTGTATTATTTTTTGGGGGGAAGACTTTTTGATACGGGCCCTTCCCAAAAAAACGGTTTAAAACTGAAGAAAATACGCAATTCTAGAGCTTTTTTTATTTTTAACAGCCCCCACCATGCTGATCCTGACCATTAGCTTTACTCTTGGGTCGTACATATGGCATACCAATTTTTAAGTTTTTTTTATGTTAAAAAGACTTAAAAAAAAAAAAAAAAAAGTTTTTTATTGTGTAAAAAATAATTTATGCTCATGTCTCTTGGAGCCTAACTTTTTTTTTTTTTCCCGTATACAAGACTGTAAGGATGTTTTTTCGGTTTTAACGACTTTTAAAATTGGGACAACTTTGGCGTTTATATGATTTTTTGTTTGCTTTTTATTCCATTTTATTGCTGCAGGTTGAACAAAAAATCGCAATTTTTGTGACGTTTTTTTTTTTTTTTAAAAGGCGTTCACTGTCGGGTTAATTTTAAAAGACAGTTTTTAGGGGGGGGCGTTACCACCGGGCAATACCAAAAAAGGGGACTTTATTTATTTTTGATCTTTTTGGGGCGATTTGCGTTTGTAAAGGGGAAAAGGGCGATGTGTTTTTTATTTTATTTTTTGTGTTTTACTTTTTAAAATTATTTCACTTTTTCCCAGGGGGGAGGGAGATGTACCGGTTGCTCTGTGTACTGGTTGCCATGCCCACAAGCAGTGGGCTTTTTGACGTCCCAACACCCGATGCTTCCAAACATCCAGGGGGTGGGTAAGAAACCAGCGGTGATTTTTGCCCCGGCTCGTGGCCAGATGCAGGCAGCGGACTCACTCCTCTTCCTGCAGCTTCATTTGCGACCATGACAGGTCGCAATAAGAATGTTAACACCCGCCCGAGGCCACTCCGCCGGGGGGTGGCGGCATGAAGCCCGCGGTAATTTTTCCGCAGGTCCCTGTCCGATCGTGCACGGGCCCAGGACTAGCAACGTCCATTTGGGGAAGTCACTTTCCCGCTGGGGAAGCAAGTCCAATTCGGGGGGGGTTTTTAAACACGAATACCACGCAATCTCCCGAGGCAATTCTGCCTCCTATCTTTAAAAACCCCCCACACATATACGCCTGAAAAGCGACATGTTACTTCTTTTCAGACGCACCATCAATTACGAGTGTAAAATATGCAGTTTTTGAATGACAGTGTGTATTTTATAGAAAGGTAGAGTACATTGTTTGGGCCATATTTTGGCACATACTTCAGCGAAATTACGCCCTAAATACGTCCCAAGTTACGTTGTGTGAAAATACCCTTACTACTGCAATTACATTTTTATTTCAAGACTTTTAAGGGTAAGTTCACGTCAGGTTTTCTCTATAGGAAAAATCTAAATTGGAATCTTTGTCCGAAATCCGAGGCAGTAACTTTACCCAAGGGTTTTACCTTTACAACCGGGTTTTTTAACCCCTGATTTGAACGAGTTACCCCATTTCAATAGGGATAATCCACGTCCCCCTAAAAGTTTTTTCTTACAGCTTATACCACCCAGTGAGGGCAGCATGTAAAACCCCACAGGGGTTTTAAATTCCCCCCGCCCCCCACGGTCATTTCGGGCTCTTTATTTTTTTTTGTCCTCCTTCCCCCCCCTTTCCCAAAAAACCCAAAATTTTTACTTTTTCCCCCCACACATATTTAAGGTTTGTTGTTTGTGGAACAAAATGTACTTTTTCATGGGGTGATTAACCGTAACATAGAATATACTGGAAACCCAAAAAAATAACAATCTACATGGGGTGAAATGTGGGAAAAAAAAAAAAAAAGGAATTACGCTATGTTTGAGGGAGTTTTTATGTTGTTCACTCTTCGGTATAACTGATGTGTTATCTGCATTCTGAAGGTTGGTACCAAATATGGGTTTCATTTTAGTACGTCTAAAAACAAATACAAACATTTTCTATTTCTTAAATTTCCACAGCCATATGTCGATAAGGCCCTGTCCCCACGGCACGGGTTTTCGGCCTGAAAAACCGGCCGAAAATGAGCACAATTGTGCTCTATGGAAAACCCGTGCAGCAGTCCCCACTGCACGGGTTTTCTGGCCGATGGTTTTGCCGCCGGCAAAACATTGAACATGTTCATTCTTCCGTCCGGTTTCCGGACGGAATATGAACATTTCAATGGGAAGGGGGGAGGGCTGTTCTCCGCTCATCGCGGAGAAAAGCCACCCCGCCCCGCGGCCGTGGGGACGGCCGCAAAACCGGACAAGTATTTGTCCACTGCCGTGGGGATGCGCCCTGAGGGGTTAAAGGTCCAGTGCTTTTTTTTTTTTAAAAGCTTAATTACAGGTGAAATGCTTTGATTTTCCTAATGAAGCCTGGGATCTTATCGCCCCAAACTACTGGCGAAAGAATTACCCAACAGACTAAACAAAGTCATACATGAAGATCAGTTGGGCTGATGTAGTGTATGAACTTACCATTGTATTGGCTGCTATTTGATGCACTTTTACTTATGTTGTAAGCACTAATCATGGTTTATTTGTAACAGGCTGGGATAGTGGATCCACTGGACCACCGCAAGTGGTGGTACCGGCCACACTAGGGAGCGGAATTTAAGTGGGTCCCGATTTTCACCAGAGCCTGCCGCAAGGCAGGATTCCACCAGGTCGCTACCCCTGATGTGAACTGCTTGCGGAGGCGGCCAAGGCGCAGCACGGTACAGAAACAGCAGGCAAATTCTTAGTTGGGGTCTGGCCAGAAGGTCAGGGCAGGCAGCAGAGGTTCATGGTCATAGGACAAGCGCAAATGGAACTGGTACACAAGATAGGCGACATAGAATGACAGAAGGCTTCCTCTCATAGATGCAGGCACTATGAAATCAGCAGAGTAAAGGAAGAGGTGGAGCCATTATATAGGGTCAGCGGCCGGCACTCCCAATTACCGGCGCGCTGGCCCTTTAAATCGCGCGTCCCCGCTCTGCACCGGCTAGCAGACATCTGCGAAGAAGCAGGAGCACGGTCAGGTGAGTGAGTGCCACCGCGGCGCCACCCACCCCGGGCGCAAAGCTAATCGTGGGGACACTAGTGTGCCCGCAGCCCTGACAGTACCCCTACTTCGGTCTCCCCCTCCTTTTGGCCTGAAGGAATCTCCGAAGCAACCCTCGGTCCATGATGTTGTCCTCTGGCTCCCAAGATCTTTCCTCAGGCCCGAATGAAGTTTCCCCCCCGATAGTCTTCATGGCCAGAATTTCTTTCACGGCAAAGACATCCGAGGTATCGGCCACTGGGGCAGGAAGTGACACCCTTCGGGAATATCTGTTCAAGATAACTGGCTTAATCAGAGAAACATGGAAGGAGTTCGGGATTCGCATTGTGGGGGGGAAGCTGGAGCTTGTAGGCCACCGGGTTGATTTTCTTCAGGACCACAAAAGGACTGAGGTAACGGGGACCCAATTTGTAGGACGGGATCTTCAGGCAGATAGATTTGGAGGAGGATAGCCAGACCTTATCCCCGGGAGCAAACGAGGGAGGAGACCTCCTGTTCTTATCTGCTCGGAACTTCATCCGGGCGGAGGCCTGATGCAGAGATCGCCGAGCGTCGCTCCAAACTGCCTTCAGGTCACGGACCAAGGTGTCCATGGCAGGGACGTCAGAGACCGATGACAGTGGGAGGGATGGGCGGGGATGTAGTCCATAAACCACAAAACGGAGAAGCGCCCGCAGACTCCAAGTCCAGAGAGTTGTAAGCGAATTCCGCCCAGGGTAACAAGTTCGACCAATCGTCCTGCTGAGCCGACATGAAATGGCATAAATAATTCTCCAGGATCTGGTTGACTCTTTCCACCTGCCCGCTGGTCTGCGGATGGTAAGCAGAGGAGAAGTCCAGATCCACTTTAAGCTGGGAACAGAGGTAGCGCCAGAATCTAGGACAAACTTCACCCCACGATCCGAGACAATGTGGGAAGACATGTAGGAAGAAGAGGGTCACGAGACGAGGCGCGGACGGCAACCCGGGCAGTGGTACAAAGTGCGCCCTCTTTGAAAATCTATCAACGATGACCCAGATGACGGTATTACCAGCAGACAGCGGAAGATCCGTAATAAAGTCCATGGCAATATGGGACCACGAGCGGTCCGGGATGGCCAATGGTAGAAGCAACCCCGCAGGTTTGAGGTGGGATGTTTTGTTGCGGGCACGTGCGGAACACGATTCCACAAAGTCCTTGACATCCTTGACAAGGTCAGGCCACCTATAGTAGTGGCCTATAAGCTGAGCCGTCGTTCGTATTCCTTGGTGGCCGGCAATCCGAGAGCCATGACCCCACTTCAGGATTCTTCCCCGAAGCGCAGGACATACGTAAGTCTTGCCAGGAGGTATTTGCCGGAGATCCACCGGGGCCGCAGCAATCATACGTTTAGGAGGAATGATGTGACAGGGAGGAGGCTCCTCACCCACAACGTCCGAGGCCCGCGACAGGGCATCTGCCTTGATGTTCTTCTCGGCCGGGGGGAAATGGATCATAAAGTTGAACCGAGAGAAGAAGAGTGACCAACGAGCCTGCTGGGGATTAAGGCGCTGAGCCGTCTGGAGGTACGCCAGATTTTTGTGTTCCGAGTAGATGGTGACCGGATGGCGAGCCAACTCAAGCAGATGGCGCCATTCTTCAAGGGCCAATTTAATGGACAACAACTCGCAGTCTCCAATAGTGTAATTCTTTTCGGCAGGCGAGAACGTGTTAGAAAAGAACCCACAAGCGATAGACTTGCCCTTGGAATCCCGCTGGGAGAGCACCGCTCCTTCTCCTACTGAAGATGCGTCCACCTCCAGGAAGAACGGTTTGTCAATGTCCGGACGAGACAGGATGGGGGCTGAGGAAAAAGCCGTCTTGAGCCGGGAGAACGCGTTTTCGGCCGCCTGTGGCCACAGCCTGGGATTGCCCGTCTTCTTAGTCAGGACCACAATAGGAACCACCAGCGTCGAAAAATGTGGAATAAATTGGTGGTAATAATTGGCGAAGCCCAGGAACCACTGGATAGCCCGAAGGCCAGCCGGGCGAGGCCACTGCAGGATGGCAGATAGTTTGGCCGGGTCCATTTGTAGTCCCTTGGCAGAGATAATGTACCCAAGGAAGGGCAGACTGGTCTGGTGAAACTGGCACTTCTCTGATTTGACGTAGAGGCGATTCTCCCGAAGACATCTGAGGACCTGGCACACATCGAGATGTTGGGACTTGAGATCAGGTGAAAAACCAGAATGTCGTCCAGATACACGACCACGCAAGAATATAAGAGGTCCCTGAAAATCTCGTTAACGAACCCCTGAAACACCGCAGGGGCATTGCAGAGGCCGAAAGGCATAACTAAATATTCGAAATGCCCGTCCTGGGTGTTGAATGCCGTCTTCCATTCGTCACCCTCCCGGATGCGGATAAGGTTATAGGCCCCTCACAAATCCAATTTAGAGAAAACCCTGGCTCCAATTAGCCGATCGAAGAGTTCCGTGATCAGAGGCAGCGGGTAGCAGTTCTTCACTGTAATCTTTCTCCACAAAGAAGAAGCCTGCTCCTGCCGGTGAAGAGGACTTACGGATGAAGCCCTTTTTGAGGTTTTCCTGTATATAGTCAGACATGGCCTTGGTCTCGGGCACAGACAGTGGGTAGACCCTGCCCAGAGGAGGGCACGTGCAAGGCAACAGGTTGATAGGGCAGTCGTAGGGACCGTGAGGCGGCAAGGACTGTCTGCTTTTCGGAAAATACATCGGCAAAGTCCTGGTACTCGGCAGGCAGACCCGGCAGCGGCTTCAAGGGCGCTGTTGGAGAAGTGGGAGGCACGGGGCGGGGTGCCACAAGACAACGTTACCAGCAGTCTTGTCTCCAACGTGTAACTTCGCATGTTTTCCAGTCCAACATAGGGGTGTGGAGTTGCAGCCAGGGTAGTCCCAACAGAATTGCCGACGAGGAACAGGGAAGTACAGACACATGATCTCTCCATGGAGCGCCCCTACGCGCATCATAAATGGCTCCGTGCGGTATTGGATAGTGTCGTGCAGGACCTCCCCACTCACATTAGAAATCGATAGGGGCCTATCAAGGTGGGTCGTAGAGAGGCGAAGCTTCGACACCAGGGCGGCATCCATAAAATTCCCAGCCGAACCGGAATCTAAGAAGGCAGAAACCTGAGCTTGCGCTCCGGAAGATGACCTGTACTAGTACGGTCAGACGTGGAGAGGGACTGTTCACACCAAGTGACGCCTCTCCCACGTGCCCTAGGTGCGGACGAAGCGGACAGTCCCTCAGAAAGTGCTCCGGACTGGCACAATACAGACACAGATTCTCTGTGCGCCGTCGGGATCGCTCCTGTACCGTGAGTAGAGCATGGTCGACTTGCATGGGCTCCTCGCTGGGGTGCTGTGGAGGCGGCAGAGGCGGCTTCTGGAACACCGGAACCAAGTGTGGAAACCGACGAGACTGAACCGAGTCACGTTCCTGACGGAGCTCTTCTTGTCTCTCGGTGAAGCGTATGTCAATACGTGTGGCCAGGTGGATCAATTCTGTCAGGGAAGCCGGAAGATTCTTCAAGGCCAAAGCATCCTTGACCCTGCTGGAGAGGCACTTCTTGAAAGTGGCGCACAGGGTGGCCTCATTCCAAGTTAGCTCCGAGGCCAGGGTGTGGAACTGAATGGCGTAGTCCCCAACTGAGGAGTCTCCCTGACGCAAGTTCAGGAGTGCGGTCTCCACTGACAAAGCCCGTGCCGGTTCCTCGAAGACACACTGGAACTCTCTGAAAAAGGCCTGTAGGTCGCCCATCACCGGATCACCCGTGTCGCCCATGCCAGAGCCTTCCCAGAGAGGAGACTGAGGATGAACGCCACTTTTGCCCATTCAGACGGAAACTGATCGGCCAGCAGTTCCACGTGCATGGAGCACGGAGTAATAAATCCCCTGCAAAGCTTTGGGTCTCCATCAAACTTCGAGAGGAGCGACAGCCGTAGCTTGGGTCACACAGAGGCGGGAGAGACGGAAGGTGCAGGAACGGGTGGAGGAGGTGGCGGAGACTGCCGCTGAGAAGCGATGAGCTGTTGCATCATGGTGGTTAGTTGATCTAACTGTTGTGCCAGCTGCTGAGATTGCTGGGCAATTATAGATGTAAAATCTTCCACACTAGGCAACGGCACCTTAGCGGGATCCATGGCCGATTCCAACTGTAACGGGCTGGGATAGTGGATCCACTGGACCGCCGCAAGCGGTGGTACCGGCCACACCAGGGAGCGGAATCTAAGTGGGTCCCGGTTATCACCAGAGCCTGCCGCAAGGCTGGATGGGCATGCCGTGGTGGGATTCCACCATCGCTACCCCAGATGTGACCTGCATGCGGAGGCGGCCAAGGCGCAACGTGGTACGGAAACGTCAGGCAAACTCTTAGTCGGGGTTGGGCCAGAAGGTCAGGGCAGGCAGCGGAGGTTCGTGGTCGTAGGACAAGCACAAATGGAACTGGTTCACAGGATAGGTGACACGGAATAACAGAAGGCTTCCTCTCATAGATGCAGGCACTATGGAATCGGTAGAGTAAAGGAAGAGGTGGAGCCATTACATAGAGTGTGACAGAGCCAGCGCATGCGCGCCCTAAGGAGTGGGGACGCGCACACCGGCCGGCAGACATCTGCGAAGAGAGCAGGAGCTCAGTCAGGTGAGTGAGTGCGCCTGAGGGAGCGGGTGCGCCCGCGGACCACGGCGCCACCCGCCCAGGGCGCAAAGGGAATCACGGAGACACCAGTGCGCCCACAGCCCGGACAATGGGCTGCCGCGCTGCTTGTGACATTATTGCTACTAGAGATGCACTTATTTGATTTTTCTTGCAAAATAGAAAACTTCACGGCACTCGCCAAAGGTAATAAAATTGAAAACCTTACTTTATTCAGCAACTTTTCACCATAGAAAAAGGCATACGGGATACACAAGACCACGCTAAAACTTGACAAACTGGCAACAGCTGTTTCGCGTGTAGACACACGCTTCCTCTAAGCCTTAGAGGAAGCGTGTGTCTACACGCGAAACAGCTGTTGCCGGCTTGTCAAGTCTTAGCGTGGTCTTGTGTATCTCGTTTGCCTTTTTCTATGGAGACAAGTTGCTGAATAAAGTATGGTTTTCAATTTTATTACCTTTGGTGAGTGCCGTGAAGTTTTCTATTTTGCAAAAAGTATTCTACAGTGACTGTTCTTTTATATCACTGAGCACCACCTCTATCTTGGTAATATGTGCTGTACCGTATGAAGATTTGGAGCTGCATATATTTATCCAATTTTTGCTAAACAGAGTGGTGCCGAAGCAATTGTTTCTTTATTGCCGGAGTTGCTTATTTGATTTTTCATTTTACTTCTTTCATTGCTATTGTGCCCAAATCTATTTCTGGTAGTACTTCCTTCATTTTATTTTTTTATTTATTTAAATAAAATTATTTTTTAGAATTTTAAAATGTGTGTACTTTTTTTTACATTTATCTAATCTACCACTTTTTTCTTTATTGGGTACACTTCATGCCTAAAAAGTCAACTGCTGTTAATATAAGAAGGCTATTTCTTAATATACAGATGAGTTCGGGGCAGAAGAGGGCAGAGCAGGTCTCTTATTGGATGCTGCTAAAGTCTTTGACAGTGTCGAATGGGATTACTTGTGAGCTGTAGTGAGAAAAATGGGATTTGGCCGATCTTTTTGTCAGCAGGTAAACTTCTATTTGCAGAACCCTGGGCTAGAATCCAAGCTAATGGTTTGCCATCAGAAGCATTCTCCTTGCACAGAGGAACTAGACAGGGCAGCCCTCTGTACCCACATTTAATTGCTTTGGTCATTGAACTCCCAGCCTGTGTAATGAGAAATGCAAGGGATATCTCAGGGTTTAGGCATGGGACCATCGAAGAGAGCATCTCTCTCCTTCTCTCTGCGGATGACAGGCTCCTCTTCCTAGGGAAAATAACCTCCTCTCTAACGTCAATTATGTCCTACATTGAGGTGTTTGGGGTCTGGTCTGGTCAGACCTAACAATTAATTGGGATAAGTCTACTCTGCTACCTTTGGATCCCCTCCCTGAAGGAAGTCCAGGGCTGGTGTCCCAGCTTCAGGTGGTGACCTCATTTATATACTTGAGAATAATTTCATCTGGTCTGCAAGATTATATAAGTTATAAACTGGACAATAAAATAAATGCTTGGTGCAAGCTGTCACTATCGATTACAGTAGAGGGAATTTAATACATATGATAGCCATGCCTCAAATCCTTTATATTATGCATATATTAATTCCCCAATATGCATTCCCCAATATATTTTTAATAAAATACATTGAATCTTAAAGAGAGCTACGTTGGAAAAAGGGACATACCAGGGCTCGACCATCTGCACAGTGAGGGCTTGCTTTTCCGAATGTTTGGCTTTATTTTACAGCCTCACAATGGCAGCAATTTTCAGGATGGGATGCCAAGTCACAGATGGGCCCAGTAGGCAGGCTACTAGCTAAAAGATGCTCAAGTCCACATCTGAGCTGTAAACACATTAGATCTCCCTACTCTGAAACAAGGTGTAGTATAGAGGTAAGGAACTTTAAGGATCTTCCCTTTTTAATAAATATACCCCGTTATGGTTTAATCAAAAACTTCCAGAAATATGTAAACTGACTGGCTTTCACAGATGGAAAATGGTGGGCATTGTTTTTTTTTTTTTTAAACCCAGGTCCTAGATGGCTCAGATCTATTAAGCTTTACTCAACTGAAGAAAGATATAGTTTAGTGAGTCAGGTTTTTTACCAATTTTTGCATGCTGTTGCATGCTGTCCAGAGACAATCAGATTAGTCTATTTAGTCTATTCCTCTCATAAATGTAATATGTAATATGCAAAACCCACGAAGGGCCTAATCTCAGGGGCATATGGCCGTCTAGTGGAGGACTATATTTATTGACAGCAATTACCAATTGAAGTCAAATGGGAGGCAGATATCGGCCCCATTAGCAATGAACAATGGGAGTGTTCTGAGCCTCACTAGACACGTGTCATTAACCTCTTACCGCCGGAGCCAGTTTTGGCCTTCCTGACAGAGCCCAGTTTTTAAAATCTAACATGTATCACTTTATGTGAGAATAACTTTTTGACACTTTTAGCTATTGATGTGATTCAGACACAGTTTTCTCGTGACACATTGTGCTTTAAGTTAGTAAGAAATTTTGGTCCATAAAATCCTTGTTTTTTTTGTGAAAAATATCAAATTATCGTGAAAATGAGGAAAAATTTGCCATTTTCAAAGTTCAAAAATTTCTGCGTGTAAGGCAGATAGTTTTTCCACTCAAAATAGTTTATAACTAGCATCTACCATATGACACATATTAGAGATGTAGTAGTCATTTTTCATATTTTCAAGAAAATTTGCTAAATAGATTTTTTTTTTAGGGACCAGTCCAGTTCTGACGTGGCTTTAAGGGGCCTTTATGTTAGATACCCCCATAAATGACCCCATCTAAGAAACTAGACCCCTTAAAGTATTTAAAAAAGCATTTAGGAAGTTTGTTACCCTCTAGGTATTTCACAGAAATGAAAGCAAAGTGGAGGTGAAATTTCAAAATTTCCCTTTTTTTTGTGTGCAGATTTTCAATTTTTATCCATTATTCACTGGAAGACGGTAGATGTGACCACGTAAGTGAAGCTCAACATCAATTCCCCAGATTCTGCCATTTTCAGAGATATCCTATATGTGGCCCTATTAAGCTATTTGGCTCAACCACAAGCCCCAGAAGAGGAAGAGCACCTACCGGACTCTGGGGTCTCATTTTCATTACGATTTTATTGAGGCGCCATTGCAGGTTTGCGGACACCCTAAAGTGCTAAAACTTAATAAACTCCCGTTAAAAGACCCCACATTGGAAAGGGCACGCCTTAAGGAATATACCCAGGGGTGTAGTGAGTATATCAACCCCACAGGTGTTTCACAAATTTTTTTCAGTGTTAGGCTCTGAAAATGAACAAAAAATTATTTTCCAACAAACTGCAATTTTAGCTGAAAATGTTTAATTCTAACATGGACTCCTGGAAAAAAAAAAAAAGCATTCCAAAATGTGTTACGCAATTTCTTCCAAGATCGGGAATACCCTATATGTAGATGTAAACTGCTGTTTGGGCACATGGCATTGTGTACAAGGGAGGAAGCGCTATTTGGCTTTTGGAAAGCAAATTATGGTGGGGCCATGTCGCATTTCCAAAGCCCCCAAAGTAGCAGAACAGGTGAAACCTTCCAGAAGTCGTCCCATTTTGGATAGATACTAGAAAAAATACGTGAGGCAACCAAATTGTATATAAAATCTTCAAACTTTACTTGTACAAAATCTAAAACATATTATAGCCCCATTAGGCTTACCGCACAATTTTCATCCTTATTGAAGGGTAGCAGAACAACGCTCATTCCATTTTTTGGAAGTAGATAAAGTCCTGTATAGGTACGTTTTTGTAGAGGAGTGGAGCCGCTGCACTGGGTGCAGAGCACCTGCGACGTTTCAGAGGTGAAAACCTTTTCTTCAGGCATGCGCAACCTTGAACAAACGCGTTGAAATAGGGATAACAAATATCTTCGTATATAGTCCCATTTTGGATGACATGCTAGCTTTACTCCGCAGGTCAATACGATTACAGCGATACCCAATTTGTATTTTTTTTTTTATGTTTTACTGCTTTTACACAATAAAAACACTTATTCAAAAAGGAAAACACATTTTTGCATTGCCATAGTCAGAGCCATAACTTTTTTTTTTTCTCTGTGTACGGGGCTGTATAACAGCTTGTTTTTTGCAGAATGATTTGACGTTTTTATTGGTATCATTTTTGTGGGGACAATGCTTTTTGATCTCTTTTTAATCTGATTTTTGGAAGGCAGGGTGAAGAAAATACTGCATCCTAGTAGTGTTTTTTATTTTTAACAGCGCTCACTGTGCAGTATCTGTGACAAGCTCGTTTTACTCCCTGGGTTGAGACCATTATGGTGATACCCAATTTATATAGTTTATGTGGAAGTACTTTTTTTTTTTTAAAAAACAATATTTATGTTTGACGGGTATTTATCTCTGGAACTGCCTGGTCCTAAAATGCAATTGAACTCAGAGACCCAGTACTGGTTTAACATTGGGAAGACAGATCATCTCCTGGCACTATACCAGGGAGGGTCTTGGTACATGATCGTATCTCACGGCCAGGGCCGCCATACCGGGGGTACAACCGGTACTCCCGTATGGGGCCCGGTGGAATAAGGGGGCCCGCGGCAAGCGGGCCCCCTTATTCCTCACGGCAGAGCAGGGCCCGGCGGCGCGGCCGCCGAACCAGGCTCCGCCTGGCCCACAGTGTGGGCCCCGAGTTGCGTGGGGGCCCCGGGAGCGCCCAGAGACCGGCCCGGGAGCTGGGGACTAATGTCCCGACTCCCGGGGTTTGCCGGTGTCAGCGGAGCACAGCGCCATTAGCGCTGCGCTCCCCCTGATCCCCCTGGCAGGCGAATGCATTAGGCCTTCAGCCGCCAGCCCCCGGCCCCTCTGGGGACGTAGGCGGCGCGGGGACGTCACTTCCCCCCCCGCCTATGCAGGGCAGCAGGAGCCGGGCAGCTCGGAGCGGCAAAAACCGAGGCCAGGGAAGTGATTGATTTGTTTTTTTTTTTTAATATACTCAGGGGCACTGCTGCCTATCACTACAGGGGGGCCCCGACTGCCTATCACTAAAGGGGTTTCCCCGGCGCTGCTTATCACTAAAGGGGGCCCTGACTGCCTAACACTAAAGGGGCCCTGACTGCCTATCACTAAAGGGTCCCTGGGGCTGCCCATCACTAAAGGGGTCCCTGGCGCTGCCCATCACTAAAGGGGGTCCCTGGCGCTGCCCATCACTAAAGGGGGTCCCTGGCGCTGCCCATCACTAAAGGGGGTCACTGGCGCTGCCCATCACTAAAGGGGTCCCTGCGCTGCCCATCACTAAAGGGGGTCCCTGGCGCGCCCATCACTAAAGGGGCCCCTGGCGCTGCCCAATCACTAAAGGGGTTTCCCTGGCGCTGCCCATCACTAAAGGGGGTCCCTGGCGCTGCCCATCACTAAAGGGGGTCCCTGGCGCTGCCTATCTCTAAAGGGGTCCCTGGCGCTGCCTATCACTAAAGGGGGTCCCTGGCGCTGCCTATCACTAAAGGGGGCCCCTGGCGCTGCCCAACACTAAAGGGGGTCCCTGCGCTTTCCCATCACTAAAGGGGGTCCCGGCGCTGCCCCTCTCTAAAAAGGGGGTCCCTGGCGCTGCCCATCACTAAAGGGGGTCCCTGGCGCTGCCCACACTAAAGGGGGTCCCTGGCGCTGCCTATCACTAAAGGGGTCCCCTGGCGCTGCCCAACATCTAAAGAGGGCCCTGACTCTACCTAACCACTAAAGGAGGGCCCTGACTCTACCTAACCTCTAAAGGAGGGCCCTGACTCTACCTAACCTCTAAAGGAGGGCCCGACTACCTAACCTCTAAAGGAGGGCCCTGACTCTACCTAACCTCTAAAGGGGGCCCTGACTCTACCTAACCTCTAAAGGAGGGCCCTGACTCTACCTAACCACTAAAGGAGGGGCCCTGACTCTACCTAACCTCTAAAGGAGGGGCCCTGACTCTACCTAACCTCTAAAGGGGGCCCTGCCTGTTCCTTACCTCTAAAGGAGGGCCCTGACTCTACCTAACCTCTAAAGGAGGGCCCTGACTCTACCTAACCTCTAAAGGAGGGCCCTGACTCTACCTAACCTCTAAAGGAGGGCCCTGACTCTAACTAACCTCTAAAGGAGGGCCCTGACTCTACCTAACCTCTAAATGAGGGCCCTGACTCTACCTAACCTCTAAAGGAGGGCCCGACTCTACCTAACCTCTAAATAAGGGGGCCCCGACTCTACCTAACCTCTAAAGGAGGGCCCTGACTCTACCTAACCTCTAAAGGAGGCCCTGACTCTACCTAACCTCTAAAGGAGGCCCTGACTCTACCTAACCTCTAAAGTAGGGCCCTGACCTACCTAACCTCTAAAAGGGGGGCCCTGACTCTAAACCCAACCTCTAAAGGAGGGGCCCTGACTCTACCTAACCTCTAAAGGAGGGGCCCCGACTCTACATAACCTCTAAAGGAGGGCCCTGACTCTACCTAACCTCTAAAGGAGGGCCCTGACTCTACCTAACCTCAACAAGGGGGGCCCTGACTCTACCTAACCTCTAAAGAGGGCCCCGACTCTACCTAACCTCTAAAGGAGGGCCCCGACTCACCTAACCTCTAAAAGGGGGGCCCTGACTCTAACCTAACCTCTAAAGGAGGCCCTGACTCCCACCTAACCTCTAAAGGGAGGGCCCTGACTCTACCAAACCTCTAAAGAGGGCCCTGACTCTACCTAACCTCTAATGGAGGGGCCCTTACTCTACCTAACCTCTAAAGGAGGGGCCCTGACTCTACCTAACCTCTAAAGGAGGGGCCCTGACTCTACCTAACCTCTAAAGGAGGGGCCCTGACTCTACCTAACCTCTAATGGAGGGGCCCTGACACTACATAACCTCTAAAGAGGGCCCTGACTCTACCTAACCTCTAAAGGAGGGCCCTGACTCTACCTAACCTCTAAAGGGGGGCCCTGACTCTACCTAACCTCTAAAGGGGGGCCCTGACTCTACCTAACCTCTAAAGGGGGCCCTGACTCTAACTAACATCTAAAGGAGGGCCCTGACTCTACCTAACCCCTAAAGGAGGGCCCTGACTCTACCTAACCTCTAAAGGAGGGCCCTGACTCTACCTAACCTCTAAAGGAGGGCCCTGACTCACCTAACCCCTAAGGGAGGGCCCTGACTCTAAACCCAACCTCTAAAGGAGGCCCTGACTCTACCTAACCTCTAAAGGAGGCCCTGACTCTACCCAACCTCTAAAGGAGGGCCCCCGACTCTGCCTAACCTCTAAAGGAGGGCCCCCGACTCTACCAACCTCTAAAGGAGGGCCCTGACTCTACCTAACCTCTAAAGGAGGGCCCTGACCCCTACCTAACCTCTAAAGGAGGGCCCCCGACTCTGCCTAACCTCTAAAGGAGGGCCCTGACTCTACCTAACCTCTAAAGGAGGGCCCTGACTCTACCTAACATCGAACGGAGGGCCCAGAATCTACCTAACCTCAAAAGGAGGGCCCTGACTCTACCTAGCCTCTAAAGGAGGGCCCTGACTCTACCTAGCCTCTAAAGGAGGGCCCTGACTCTACCTAGCCACTAATGGAGGGCCCTGACTCTCCATAGCCTCTAAAGGAGGGCCCTGACCTCAAACCAAACCTCTAAAGGAGGGCCCTGACTCAAACCTAACCCTAAAGGAGGGCCCTTGACTCTACCTACCCTCGAAAGGAGGCCCTGACTCTACCTAACCTCTAAAGGAGGGGCCCTGACTCTACCTAACCTCTAAAGGAGGGGCCCTGACTCTACCTAACCCTAAAGGAGGGCCCTGACTCCACCCAACCTCTAAAGGAAAGGGGCCCGACTCCACCTAACCTCTAAAGGAGGGCCCTGACTCCACCCTAACCTCTAAAGGAGGGGCCCCGACTCCACCAAACCTCTAAAGGAGGGCCCTGACTCCACCAAACCCCGGAAGGGGGGCCCGGACTCCACCTAAACCCGGAAGGAGGGCCCTGACTCCACCTAACCTCTAAAGGAGGGCACTGACTCCCCCCTAACCTCTAAAGGAGGGCCCCCGACTCCACCTAACCTCTAATGGAGGGCCCTTACTCCACCTAACCTCTAACGGAGGGCCCTGACTCCACCTAACCTCTAAAGGAGGGCCCTGACTCCACCTAACCTCTAAAGGGGCCCGACCGCCTACAACCTAAAGGGGACTCAGGGCTAGGTACCCACCAACCTACCTGGGGCTGGCCTACCACATTATCCAGCGGGTGTCTACCTACCTAAATAGGGCCTACTAAATTACCGGGCCTTTCCCATTTGCCTACCTACCTGGTAATATAAAATTTTTAGGGAGCAGCCCATAGCTGTAGCATTATCTTCAGGGGGGTTAGTCCTCACCCCACCCTCCAACCCCTTAGGATACTAGGCCTCTAAGTTATGGCTTGTACCCGCTCTCCCACCCCTGGGAAGTTTGTACAGAGGTGGGAATAGGTAAAAGAAATGCTGAAATTGAGGATTCCCAAGATATTTGTGTGTAATTTCCCGCAGGATGAGTTGTGGCCGGGACAAGTCCTCATGGCGGGGTGGAACGGATTTCAGAAGAAAAGGGAAAAAGAAAGACTCATGAGAGAAGAGAACGACTCCTCAGAAAAGGACGTCTCCGGTGAGTTCCTGATTTCAGGGTTATTTTGCTTCTAAATTGGATCTGCTGTAATTCACTGTAATGTGATGTGACCTGAGCTGGTGTCTGACCTCTATGTGGTCTCTAATGGCGGGGCTGTAGGTTATACCTGAGCTGGTGTCTGACCTCTATGTGGTTCTCTATATGGCGGGTTTGTAGTTACACCTGAGCTGGTATCTGACCTCTATGTGGGGCTCCATAAAAGCAGTGTTTTAGGTTATACCCGAGCTGGTGTCTGACCTCTATGTGGTCTCTATATGGCGGTGTTGTATGTTATACCCGAGCTGGTCTGAAACCCCTATGTGGTCTCTATATGGCGGTGTTAATAGGTTATACCTGAGCTGGTGTCTGACCTCTATGTGGTCTCTAGGTGGTGGGGTTGTAGGTTTTACCTGAGCTGGTGGTAGGAGGTACACTTACTTTCTGGCTGGGGTTTATTTTAGACGGTGGTGAGGTGCGTGACCAAGGAAACATGGGGGGGGATATTGTATGTGGGTGGAGGGGGATATTGTATTTGGGTGGAGGGGGATATTGTATGTGGGTGGAGGGGGCAAAAGAATTTGGGTGGAGGGGGATATTGTATGATGGTGGAGGGAGATATTGTATGTGGGTGGAGCGAGATAAATTGGGATGGGTGGAGGGGATATTGTATGTGGTGGAGGGAATATTGTAAATTGGTGGGGGGAAATATTGTATGTGGGTGGAAAGGGGGATATTGTATGTGGGTGAGGGGATATTGTAAAGTGGGTGGAGGGGAAAATGGGTGGAGCTATTTAGCCCTGTGTCTATGATGTTTGAGACAGACATAAGTGTGACTCACTTGCTATAGTACTACCAATACAGTTTTTTTTTGCACACTGTATTATGTGGTAAAATGGCGCATTTTTTGTCCTAGAGGCCGTTTTTTTTGCTGGGGCGGGCGATCGGGTTTCTGGGGCGGGGTTTACGGGGGGGGGCCCAGGTGCTTCAGCTGTATGGGGCCCTGAAATTTCTGTTGGCGGCCCTGCTCACGGCAACATGCAGTGACAAACAAGATAGCCCTGGATTCCTGGAGGGGGATAGAGGGAGAGGGTTGCCAGATTTGAGGGGGAGTGTAGCCGATTTATAACCACCCTGATTTAGTTTTGAGTTTTGTGTTCTGTATAGTCTTGAAATTCTGGATGGCATTAAGTTAATGTTTTAAAAATGTAAAAGAAGATGGTTAAGTTAAGGTAATTTGTTATTTCAAAAAAAGAAAAGTGAATCCATGCCATATATTGCTATAAAATCTGTATACATTTACGTTTCCTTGTCTACATGATACTGCTATGCTATACGGATGATGTTGATCTTTGATTGTTATGATTCGAATGGCGGATTCAATAAACACTGTTTAAAAAAAAACAAAAAAAAACAATATTTATGCATCAGTCTTCTGAGTTTTTAATCTCTTTTTTAATTTATTTGTATCAGCGATCTTCAGATTGCTGTAACAAGGCAGACCAGTACACAGCACTGCTGTATACTGGCCTCCATGCTGACTGTCAATCACCATATCCACAATGCCAGACTGCCCCGATACTTTAGTAAAGCATTCAGGCTGTCATTTAGAAGAACAGTAGAGGCGCTGAGCGCCACTTACTGCGGCGATCGCAGGCAGGAAGAGCTCACTCCTTCTGCCTGTACTTTCGCCATTACAACCATGATAGGTTGCGTTACCGAATGGTTAATCACCTGCAGCCAAATAGACCACTGGTCCCATGCCGTGATCTTGCGAGCTCGCAAGATCACCATGATGTACCCATATGTCAATTTGTGGGAACCCCTACCCAACCTTGATGTATGGGTACCTCAAATGTCAGTAAGGGGTTAAGCGACACAAAGATTCTCCCTGCTACGTAGAGCATACAAAACTCATTACCTATTATTCCAGTAGGGTATAAGGGCTGATTCCAAATGTCCACGGTGCGAATTGGAAGAGGTCCATCTAATGCATATGATATGGGAGTGCAGAGAGCTGGGCAATTTCTGGAATGTTGTCGTCCAATTAATTAGCAGGGTTCACAAAATCAGTATCCATTTGGATTCACTGCATAGTGTGCTTGGTTACTTAGAAGATGTATTTGAAGAATGGCAAAGACTCAGGGCGACAAGGTCCAATACGAATGTGGCATTGTTTTGGTGTATTTTGCGCCCAAAAAAACTATTGACGCCCTATTCTCTATATAAATGAACTGTAATACACCAAAACTAGGCGCATTATACGCCAGACACAACACATTTGAATGCGCCTAAGGTAGGTGCATTAAATAAACTATCAGCACTATCAACAAATTGCTGATGTCTTTTCACAATATGCAGACAGTTTTTCCACTTTAATACTGAAAAATTGTCTTCACAAACAAACAAAACGACATAATGTGAACGTGATAAATATATTCAAACATTACCTGGGATGCAGTAATCAGTCTCTTGGATCCGCTTTCACTTGGATGCAATATCCAGCAGAGTCTGGGGAATACAAGCTCTTCAGCCCACAGTCAAGTCCATAGTGTCCATCTCGCAACGTTTCAGTGGAAGGACATGCCCCTTTTGTCAAGCGTAAGCGGAACCATAAGGTAACTATATATAGAGGATGGCACAAACCCCAAAAATAAATAAAAAAACTTCAAAAAACAAATAAACAGGAAAAAAAAAACCAACTGCTGTTACAGAAAATAATTTGATTTTTAAAACCCTTTACCGCCGGCCCATTTTGGGCCTTGCAGACCCCCATATTTGAAATCGACTTGTCACTGTACGGAGAAAAACTTTTTGAAAAGGATTCGGATTTATTCACTCAAAATAGCTTATAACTAGCAAACCATTTCTCTGTAGGTTGGATCTTTTTTTAAATGTTTTTTTTTAAATTTATGACTTTGGGGCTTAGAATGGACGGTCCCTAAAAAAAATTATATTGCAAATTTCTTAAAAATTTGAAAATTACTAAAAAATTTTCTAACATATTTGTTTGGGCCTGTAGTTAGATCCCCCCATAAATAATTTATCTGAAAACATCCTTAAAGTATTCAAAACAGCATTTAGGAAGTTTATTAACCATTAGGTTTTTCACAAAAATTAAAGAAAATGGAGGTAAAATTTAAAAAATTTCACTTTTTTGCAGATTTTAAATTTTTTATCCATTATTCACAAAAACGGAAATTAAAGGGGGAAAATCCCAACTTAATATTGATTCCCCAATTGGGGCCTTTTTTCAGAAATACCCCATTTTTGGGGGGCCTAAGGGCCGTTTTGGGTCAACCCAAAACCCGATAGGAAACACTTACTGGATTTTTGGGGTTCTTTTCATTATGATTTTTTTTTAGGCGCCATTTCAGTTTTGCAGACCCCCAAGTGCTAAAATTAAAAACCCCCCAAAAAGACCCCATATTTAAAATTTCCCCCCTTAAGGAATATATCCCGGGGATGCAGGGGAGTATATAAAACCCCAAGGTGTTTCAAAAATTTTTTTTTTTAGCTTAGGCTGTGAAAATTAAAAATTTTATTTTTTTCCAAAAACTGCAATTTTAGCTGAAAACGATTCATTTTTACGGGAATTTGGAAAAAAAAAGAAACCACAATTTTGTCACCAATTTTTTCCCAAAGTTCGGAAATACCTACATTGGGTAAAACTCTATTTGGGCGCAGGAGGGGGACAAGAGAGGGAGGCAATTTATTTTTTGGGAACCAGATTTTTGGTGGGGCAGTCGCATTTGCAAACCCCCCAAAAGTCCAGAACAGGTGAAATTTCCAGAAGTGCCCCATTTTGGATCAACCCCACAGGGGATCCATCTAGGGGTACTGGCATTTTGGGGCGGCACAGGTTTTTCCATTTTTTTTTTTCGTTTTGGGGGCAGAAAATGGGGGAAAAAACGCATTTCCCGTCATTGTTTTTTGGCTTCTTTCTTCCAATGTTCGCCGAAAACGAGATAAAAAAAAAAAAAAAAAAAAAAAAAAAAAAACATACAGGGGGCGGTACAATTCAATGATATACTTTTTTATATTTTTTTTATTTTTATTCTTTTACACAAAGAATAGTCTATAAAAATTGTGTTTTTTTTTTGTCCATTCTACAACCTTTATCTTTTTTATTTTTCTTTATAGGGGCGATTAGGGCCGTTTTTTGGGGGAAAAATTTTGCATTTTTATTACCTTTTATGGGTGCATATGACGTTTTTGATCACTTTTTTTTAAGGGTTTTTGTGGGCATTTTAAAACAAAATACAACTTCCGGTAGTTTTTTTTTTTTTTTTTTACAGCGGGCACCGGCCGGGATAAATGACTTCAGCTTTTCTCAGCAGGTTTTGATACAAAACAGTGATACCAAATTTGTATTTTTTTTAATGTTTTACTGTTTCACAATAAAAACACTTTTTTTCAAAAAAAGGAAAACATTTTCATCATTGCAGCAGAGAGCCATAACTTTTTTTATTTTTTGTGTACAGACTTTGGGGGGTTGTTTCTTCGGGAGATTTTATTTTTTTTATTGGTATAATTTTTTTTGGGACCAAAACTTTTTGTCATTTTTAATCCATTTTTTTGGAAAGGCAAGGGGAGAAAAAACTGCAATTTGGAGTGTTTTTTTTTTTTTTTTATCTTTTAAAAGCGGAATGGCAGTATCCCTGACAATTTGCTTTATTGTGGGTTGAAAAGATTTGGGGAACCCAATTTAAATGTTTTTTTATTTGAAGTACTTTATAAAAAAAAAAAAAAAAAAAAAAAAAAAGGGTTTTTTTTTTGAAAAATTTTTATCCGCTGTCTTTTTGAGAGCCCTAAAATTTTTTATTTTTCCCCGTATACAGAGAGGTGTAAGGACTTTTTGCGGGATGAACTGACGTTCAAATTTGGCATTTATATGCAATTCCTTGATTTTGTTTTTTAATTTTTTTTTTTTTTAACAGCGTTCACCGTACGGGTTAATTAATATGACGAATTTTTTAGGGCCCTGTCGTTACGCACCGGGGATACAAATAGGTACTTTATTTTTTTATCTTTTTTGGGCCGTTTTGGGGTCTGAAAGGGGAAAAGGGCGGGACGGGTTTTTTTATTTTTTTTGTTTTTATTTTTTTGCACTTTTTTTTTATACTTTTTTTTTTTTTTTTTTTTTTATTTTTTCCCAGGGGGTTTTTTAAAAAGGGCAATCTTAAAGATTTTCTAAAGGGTTTCTTTTAGAAGGAAAGACCAAACATAGCTTTTGTTGCTATGCACGGGGTCACATAAAACAACTGCCCAGCCCCCACGATGCCCACAATGCATTGTGGGCATCGGAGTCACAAAAATGGCCCCGGGGAAAGTGATCTTCATTTTTTTCGGAGGGGCCCTGGAAAGGCGATGGGTGCTGCCCCAAACGTGAAAGCCTGCGTGGCCGGGGAGCAAGCAGGGGGGGCCCTCCCTCCTCCTCCCTGCGATTTTAAGCTCCGCCCAAATTTTAATTGATGGGAAAGTTGGGGGGTTAAACCCGCCCGGGGGTGAGTCCACCCCCCGGCCCCGGGGCCAAATTGGGAAACGAGGCCCAGCGGTAATTTACCGCTGGTCCCATGTAGCGATCGTGCACAGCTCGCCCGATCGCCAGGATGTATGCATACGTCCATTTGCGGGAAGTCACTTCCCGCTAGGGCGCATGCATACGTCCAATGTCGGGAAGGGGTTAACAGCCGAGACTGTCGCCATTGCCCCTTATCAAAAAGAAGGCTTTTAAGCTCAAAATGCACATCTGCGCATGTGTGATCCCACATACATCAATACAGAAGCTTCGGGACCGGCTGGTTCCTAAACACAATGGTCAAAGGTCACATATCTCTTTCTTTATAAAAACACATTCGAATGACACTCCTTGTTTAGCCCCTTTGGGGACCGCGCCTCCAACCTAAAAATCCAAAAGACCTCGTGCTGCAATAAACACACCTTAGTTTGTTCAGTATCATTGCCCTCTACATATTCAAGAATGCACCATCTTAATTTATGCCTATATTCATAAAAATGTTTGGCCACAGAAGACTCCCCAAATCTCTTCTTGGCTTCAACCTCACCGATATTCTCCTTATATAAGAATATACCATATGATGAGGGAATCAATGCTATTAGGGATAGATTGAGAATCCTCGGCTGACTAATGAGTTCATTGGATTTCTGCTTAGATTATTGGACATCATCCTAACTAAAAATTATTTAAGATTTGGATCTGACTACTACTTGCAGCGACAGGGGACATTGATGGGGTCCCTTGTCGTCCCAAGTTATGCTAATATTTTCATGGAAGCGATTGAGTCCAGGCACGTCGTCCACAGTGAGTGGAGTCGACACATCAAGCTTTGGCTCCGCTACGTGGACGTGTTCGTCCTCTGGACACAGACATCTGAAGAATTGGATACATTTGTGGAATAAATTAATTCCATACATCCCCTTTTGGAATTTTCAGTCACTCAGTCATTCTATGGTGAATTACCGTGATGTACTTGTTACATTAGTAGATAAACTGGAGAACACCCTTTATACGAAGGGCACTGATCGAAATAATTTATTTCATATTGAAAGCCAACATGTGCCTAACGTCCTGAAAGGTATCTCTAAAAGACCGTTTATGAGAGCAAGGTATATTTGCTTTTTGGATAAAGAGTATGATAAGCATAGACGTATGCACATTGAAAAATTTGTGGATAGGGGTTACCCTAGGGATGAAATCACCAGGATAAGTTTGGAAGTGGGTCAAAGAACTAGAGAAGAGGTATGCAAACCTAGGGATAAAAAGGAATATCAGAAGGTTACAATATGTTTCGACTTTTGATGGACATACAGAGTTAATTAGGAAGACCATTTTAAAATACTGGCATATTCTGCAGCGTGACCCTAAGTTTGCTCATCTATTTTCTAAACATCCCGAGTTTACCAGAGAGGGAGAACTATAAGTAATAGCATTGTTCATTTGGATCTAAAAAAAAGAAAAACACGACAACAAATTCTTTGTACGCAAAAGAAGGGGACATTTCCAAGTCTCTCTTGTCAAAACTGTAATGGTATCATTAAGGGAGATAAAATATCACAATCTACCCAAGGATATCCTGTGCTCATTCGTGGTTTCTCTACATTATTGAAATGCGCATGTGGCAAGATTTATATTGGTCAAACGTCTAAAGCGGTACGTATAAGCTTGAACTAGCACAGATACGGTTATATAAGTCTAGAATGGATCGAGGAAGGAGAATATCGGTGAGGATAAGGCCAAGAAGAGATTTGGCGAGTCTTCTGTGATCAAACAGTTTTATGAATATAGGCATGGCTGTAAGTTAAGAAGGTGTATTCTTGAATATGTATAGGGCAATGATACTGATCAAACTAAGGTGTGTTTATTGCAAAGCGAGGTCTTTTGGATTTTTAAGTCAGAGGCGCAGTCCTCGAAGGGGCTAAATAAGGAGTGCCATCGGAATGTGTTTTTATAAAGAAAGAGATATGTGACCTTTGTCCATTGTGTTTAAGAACCAGCCGTGAGGTGTCATAACTAATCCCAAAGCTCCTGTATTAACGTATGTGGGATCACGCATGCGCAGATGTGCATTTTGAGCTTAAAAACCTCTAGTTGATACGGGCAATGGGTGACTCTCTCCGCTGTTAAAATGAATATATTTAATGTAACAGCAGTTGGTTTTATTTTTACACTGTTATATTTGTTTTAGATGTTTTGTTATTTATTATGGTGTAGTGCCATCCTCTATATATAGTTACCTTATGGTTCCGCTTACGCGTGTCCTTCCCCCGAAACGATGCGAAATGGACACTATGGACTTGACTGTGGGCTGAAGAGCTTGTATTGCCCGGACTATGCTTGATATTGCATCCAAGTGAAAGCGGCTCCAAGAGACTGATCACTGCATCCCAGGTTACGTTTGAATACATTTATATATCTTGTTCACTTAGGCATTATTCTATGTAGTTTGTTTTTGAAGACAATTTCTCAGTATTAAAGTGGAAAATCCATCTACATATTGTGAAAAGACGCCATCAGTTTGTTTTTTTTAAGTGCTGAGAGTTACACAGGTGGGGACCTGTGTCTGCTGCTGTTGACCTGTAGGTGTAAAGTGCTAATTGAACTTGGAGCATTAAATAAACTAGCAATGATACGCTATGAGCCTAAATTATGCAATGAGCCTAGATAGGTGCATCAATCTTACAATGCAAGGTAGACCACACACCAGATTTGACAGGTTCGTTCATGCAGGCACACTTTATACTGATTAAATGCGTCTTAAAACTATCGTGGTTGTGCCTCTTTTCGGACATGTCGCCCTTAGTATTTCTCGTATGTTGTAAGGCCAGAAAGTTTAAATCATTTTTAGATTAACCAGCTCTCCCCCAAAAAGTATAAATTTGAGTACAAAACAATTTAAATAATGTAATAGACTAAAATGGGGAATTTTAAAATCCAAAACAAAATGCTATGAAAAAAAATGCAAAGTTATATGGAGCCCCTGGCTCAATTCTTCAGGTCTGCCCTCTCTTTCCATTTTTGGCCCCAGATAAATGAAAGGATTAAAATTTTTTTAATTTATAGTTTAACCCTGCCCCTCCATGATTTTTGGGAATAGATAAAATAGGCATTCCTATTACTGTGACTTCTGCTCTTGACTAAAATACACTGGATTATACAATTGGTCCTGCTCTTGACATTGTTGGGTGGGATGGGTCAGTTGGGGGTTTGTTACGGTTTGTTTTGATAATGTTGAAAAAAATACATACCAAAAAATTTATAGAAAAACAGGGGCCTCAAAATTTTTACATCCCCCAAAGAAAAAATTTTTGGGTTTCGGCCTTTTTTAAATAAATATGAAAAACAAAAAAACTTTTTTTCCCCACTTTTTGGTTTAAATGGGGGGGTTAAAAGGGCCATTTATTTTCAAACTACTGTTTTTTTCTTTTTTAAAAATCCTAATGACAACCCAAAAAACCAACCAAATGACCCCTTAACAAAAGTTTACATACCTTTGGGATTTTTTTGGCCCTAAATAAGCACAGAATTTTTGACACAAATGGTTTAAAAGGGTTTTACTAAAGGTAACATCCTCACCCTTGGACCTTTTGCTTTTTAAACAGTGTGTGGGGCATAAAAAAATGTGTCTGGGATTCAACAGACTCTTGCACCCAAAACCACTGACTTTTCTGATTTGGGTGAGTCAGGGGAAAAGCAAAAAAAATTTGTCAATGATCAAAGGGAAAATTTAGTTGAACTGTATAAAAAAAAAGGAAATACAAAAAGAAACCCAAAAAAAGGAATTGATCATTTCAGTCAGGCAGGTTTCAAACTGTGATTAAAAATTTTAAAATTTTCAAAGGGCTCTGAAAAAAACCAAACCACGGCCCCATTTTAGACCGACAAAAAATTTTGGCCACAACTGCCAGAAAATTGTTTCTGGGTCAAAAAAAACCCCCCAACAACAAAAGCTGAAATCCACTTTCTGAAAAATAGTGGGGGGGGGCTTTTTTAAGATTTCACAAAAAGGAGGCATTTTTGAAAAAAAGGGCTACCATGGTTGAGTCACCAGAAAAAATCCATTACGTTTAAATTTCCACAAATAACTAACCTACAATACGCCCCAAAACACAGAGACAAGCCTGAAAACTTCTGGAAAAAAAGGTCCAAATTTGGGGTGATTTGACCAAATCGAAAATTTTTTGGGCCCAACCATAAAAGTTTTACCCCCTTTTGGAGAGGTTTTTAACAGGCTTTTGACGAAAAAGGGAAAACCATTGGGTACCGTAAACACGGAGGGGGACGCTGTTGGTTTTTTGGGGGTTGTGACAAAAAAGGCACAGGGAAACCCTTTGGGCCAAAAATTGAAAGGAAAGATAATGCAGCACTTTTTTCAGCAAATACTGAGGCAAAAAAAGCACTCAACAACCCCGAAGCTGTGGGATGGGACGTAAATTGGACGTTCCAACAAGACAAAGATCCAAAACACAAGACCAAGTTGAAACCCGTTTAACCGGGGTACAGCAGAACAAAGTGAAAGGGTTTTGGGGGGACCATCTCAGTCTCCTGGCCTCAATAACCTTTTGAGGGCCCTCTGGGGGGGAAACTCAAGTGCCAGTTTTTATGCAAAACACCCAGGAATTTACAGGAACGGGGGGTTTTTGGGCCAAAAATAAAAGGGCCCTCCACAACGCCTTTAAGCTGCATTGATTTTTAGAGGGGGCCCAAAACACTTTTTTAAAAAAACTAGGGTTTGTAAACTTTGATCCCGGGGGTTTGGATGTTTTTGGTTTATTAAAGATTTAAAAAAAAAAAACAGTAGTTTGACAGTAAATGGGTTCACCCCAAAACCCCAACCATGATTTGGGAAAAATTTTTTTTTCATCTTTTATCTTCCTGAAAAAAAGGCCAAGAAAGCAAAAAAACCCGCCGGGGTAAGGCAAAATTTTGAGCACAACTGTATATGCATATTCGTTTTGAACTCATTTAAAATTTTAGAAAATAGAAAAAGGGGATTGTGGGTTTTTAAAAATCCTCTGTAACAAATGACAGTTTTGCTATAAATTTTTTTCAATTTCTAAAATTTTCTTTTTTCTGTATATTTAAAAGTATGTTTAATAAAAAAAAATATCTAATTTAAAAAAAGAGGTGGGGATAGGGGCTACACTAGGGGGGGAAAACCAAAATATGGGGGGTGCGCCTCTTTCCCGGGGGGAAACTCCGTCAGATAGGTAAGGGGAAGTTTGGGATTTTTATTTTTTTTTTCCTGTCCTTTTTTTCCCTTAATTTAAAACAAGTTTCCTCCGCTTTCCCACCATCTTTTGGGAAAAAAAAAGTTTGGAACCAAACCCACTGTCTAAGGAGGGATTTTTTTCATCCGGGGCAAATGGAATTTTATAAAAGTTTAACAAATTTTACTCCAAATTTTGGGAAAATTTAATTTACTATAATGGTTTTAAACCCCCAAAAAAAGTTACCCCCAAGGGGATATTGTTTCAAAAATCAAAACAATTTTCCATTTAAATTTTCCCTCTTAAAACCTTAGGGGAATTTCTAGTAAAGGTTATGTTTTAGTTGCTATTTTGAATAGGTCTTGATTTGAATCTGGCTTTAAAAGGCCCCAGTTTTTGGGAAAACAGATAATTATTGTAATTTTTTTTAGGGGGGGTTTTAAAGACACCCAACAAAGGTGGAAAAACCCAAAGGAGAGCGCTATGCATCAGCTAGGTCAGGTACCTTTGCTGACCACACTGATGTAAATGGTTATTAATGGTCTGATGTGACACTTGGGTGCCTCTCATCTCCCTTAAACGTGTCTGAAGTTGAATGGCATTCATCATCCGATTCCGCAGGGCATTGTTTATAATAAAGTGGTCTTCAGTGTGTGATGTAGGGGACGCCCACTTCTTTGCCTTCTTTGAGTAACTGTTTCTTCTTTGGTGTGTACTCGGGGATCCTAGGAGATGAATTTTTAAAAATTGCATTAAACTTAAAGAAAATTTAAGAGTGGTTTCATAATCATGTCCCCACTATGAGAAAATTTCTTAAAACGAATAATTTTATATGATCGTAACATGACGTTTATCAAAGACATGCTGCCATACTTAAACGGACTACTGTTAGATGACTAAAAGAGACAGAGCTTTGTTCCCCATCCTGAAGCAGATGACTTTACTGCATTATGTTCTCCCAAACTGGTCTCAACCATCTGGAATTTGAAGAATGACACCTCACAAGGCCATTTTATCATATCGGTGGGCCCAGTGCAACAGTTTCATGATTGGGCTCTTCCCCACTCCTCTTCTGTGCGTAGTTATTTAGGTCCACACAGTGAGTTAAAACTATTTGGAGACCCTTTTTTTTTTTTTTTTTTTTTTTTTTGTAACCACTTACCGCAAGAGCCAGTTTTGGCCTTCCTGACAGAGCCCCGGTTTTAAAATCTGACATGTCACTTTGTGAGAATAACTTTTTGACACTTTTACCTAACCAAGTGATTCAGAGATTGTTTTCTCGTGACACATTGTGCTTTACGTTCATAAGAAATTTTGGTCCAAAAAATCCTTGCTTATTTGTGGAAAATATCAAAATATCCTGAAAATTTGGAAAAATTTGCAATTTACAAAAGTTCAAAAATTTCTGCATGTAAGGCAGATAGTTATTCCACTCAAAATAGTTTATAACTAGCATCTATCATATGTCTACTGTAGGTTGGCATCATTTTTTTAAATGTTTATTTTTTTACCACATTAGGGGGCTTAGAAATGTAGTAGTAATTTTTTACATTTTCAAGAAAGTTTGCAAAATAGATTTAAGGGACCAGTCCAGTTCTGACATGGGTTTGAGGGATCTGTATGTTAGATACCCCCATACATGAGCCCATCTAAGAAACTAGACCCTTTAAAGTATTTAAAAAAGTATTTAGGAAGTTTGTTACCCCTTTAGAGATTTCACAGAAATCAAAGCAAAGTGGAGGTGAAATTTCAAATTTTTTTTTTTTTTTCTGCAGATTTTAAATTTTTATTCATAATTCACTGGAACGCAGTAGATGTGTCCAGGTAAATGCAACTCACCATCAATTCCCCAGATTCTGCCGTTTTCAGAGATATCCCATATGTGGCCCTAGTGCACTATTTGGCTCAACCACAAGCCCCAGAATATGAGGAGCACCTACTGGACTCTGGGGTCTCATTTTCATTATGATTTTATTTAGGCGCCATTTCAGGTTTGCGGACGCCCTAAGGAGCTAAAACTTCATAAACTCCCCTAAAAAGACCCCATATTGGAAAATACACCCCTTAAGGAATATATCCTGGGGTGCAGTGAGTACATCGACCCCACAGGTGTTTCACAATTTTTTTAGCGTTAGGCTCTGAAAATAAAAATGTTCCCAACAATTTGCAATTTTAGCCGAAAATGTTTAATTTTTACAAGGAATCCTGGAAAAAAAGGCATTCCAAATTGTGTTACGCTATTTCTTCCAAGTTCAGCAATACCCTACATGTGGGTGTAAACTGCTATTAGGGCGCATGGCAGGGCGTACAAGGGAGGGAGCGCTATTTGGCACCCAGATTTTGGTGGGGCCATGTCGCATTTGCAAAGCCCTCACAGTACCAGAACAAGTGAAACCTTCCAGAAGTTGCCCCATTTTAGATTCAACACCCCTCATGGATCTCATCTAGGGATGTATTGTGCATTTTGGGTGCACAGGTGTTTCATAGTTTTTTTTTTATCACTGGGCCATGAAAATAAGGGGAAATAAATGTATTTCCGCCATTGTTTTTTGGGCTTCATTTTTACAGAGTTCGCCGTACAGAATAAATGACAGGATAACTTTACAATGTAGGTCGGTACAATTGCAATGATATAAGTTTTATATAGTTTTATTTATGTTTTATTACTTTTACACAATAGAAATGCGTTCATAAAAAATTGCATTTTTATGTCGTCAGTTTGACAGTCATAACATTTTTATTTTTCTGTTTAGGGAACGGATTACGGGCTTGTTTTTTTGCGGGATGAGTTGATGTTTTTATTGGTACCATTATGTGGGGCATATGACGCTTTGATCACTTTTTATTTAGGTTTTTGTGAGGCACTCTGTACAAAATACAGTAATCCTGGTAGTTTTTTTTTCTTTTTTTTTTACAGCAGTTACCGTGTGGTATAAATGACATGCTAATTTTACTCAGCAGGCCGATACGATTACAGCGATAATATTTTACTGCTTTTACACAATAAAAACTTTTATTCAAAAGGAAAAACACGTTTTGCATAGCCATAGTCCGAGAGACAGAACTTTTTTATTTTTCTGTGTAAGCAGCTTGTTTTTTGTGGGATAAGTTGACATTTTTATTGGTATCATTTTAGGGGGGACAAGGCTTTTTGATCGCTTTTAAATCCGTTTTTTGGAAGGCAGGGTGAAGAAAATACTGCAATCCTAGTAGTGTTTATTTTTATTTTTAAACAGCGCTCGCCGTGCAGTATCTTTGACAGTTATTTTTACCCCCGGTCGAACATTAGGGATCCCCAAATTTTATAGTTTAGTGGAAGTACTTTTAAAAAAAAAATTATATATTTTAAATATTTTATGCTCCTATCTTCAATAGCCGTAACTTTTTTATTTTTCCATAACAGAGCTTGAAAACGACTTTTTTTTTTGTGGGATGAACTAATTTTTTAAATTTGGGCATCATTTTTGGTGTTTAATGAGCTTTTTGATCACTTTTTATTCCATTTTATTATTTTCGGGATGAACAAAAATCTCATTCCCCGTTCACCGTACATTTAAATAAGTACATTTTTAGGGTGGGTCGTTACGCAGCAGCGATACCAAATAGGGTACTTTTAATTTTTTATTTTTTTTGGGGGCGATTGCCTTTTTGAAAAGGAAAAGGGGCGGTGAACTGTTTTATTTTTCTGTTTGGTTTTTACTTTTTTTACACTTTTTTAAATTTTTTCCCCCAGAGGGGAATTATAAACGATTTAAAATCTTCATACAATGGGAGATCAGAAACACAGCTTTACGGTGTGTACGGGTCGCCAGGGTGACCTCAATCACCATGCCCACAATGCATTGTGGACATGGTGACATCGCCAGACAACCCGGATGCTTTCATTAAGCATCAGTGCTGTCGGGTAATGGGATCAGCGAGCGGAATCTCTGCCGCTTGCTGCGCCGATTTCGGGCAGGAGGGGCTCACTCCTGCCTGCAGCTTCGATGTCACGACCATGATAGGTTGTGAAGGGGATGTGGCATGATGCCAGCGGTAAGATACATAGGGGAAGCATCTAACAGTATAAGGGCGGGGGAAAAACGCCACAACCCGGGAACCCTTTTTGGGGTGGGAAAAATAATGTCGCTGTTTTAAACCACTGGCGGGCAGGGCAAGGTGGTCATTTTCTTCTCAGCTATATTAACTCTGTTTTGCTAGACTCACTCATTAATGGTTGCAACCCACACAGTTGTATTTTTTTTGAAACAGAATTTATTTTTTCATGCTCACTTGCCATGAACTCATCTTTGGGGATAGACACACCGGAGGATCTAGTCCCCACATGGGTCACCTACAAGAGGGTCCCTTAGAACACATCTTATTACCTCTCCAATACCACCTCCTGATTTCAACTTATCCTGTGGCAGATCGCATTGTTTGTACTTACTATTGGGAGATAAGAAACAGGGACACAGCTCTCCAATAGTTGGTTGCAGCTGCTCTTTCAAAACTCCCCGAACCATACCGACTCATTACCTTTTGGGTGAACCACCCCTTGAATTTGTCGTAAAAACCCCTTACCGACTTTGCCGACTCATCGGGCAATGTCGGGTGGGGGTTCCCCCAATTGCCGTATGATACGCCCAGGAAAACTTGCGCGCCACAAGGGGGAGCGCGCAAGATCCCGGCATGAAACCCCGGCGGTATTTACCCGCGGCATCAGCCGCATCCCCAGGGCCGAGTGCCCCGGCCGTGGGGTTTAACCCCCCCGATGTCGCACATCGTGGTGCGACCCCCCGGGGTCGGGGCGGGGGGCAGGATGAGCTCCTGCCCCCCGGGAAATCTCGGCGCAGTAACGCGCAGTTCCTTTACCGGTCTCCTACCAGACAGCCCGGGACGCTGAATACCATCCGGGTTGCTGATGACGTCACGATCCCCACAATGAATTTGGGCAGCGTGACAGACTTGCCATGGAGACCAAAAATACAGCTATCGAAATGCGATTTCCTTTTGCATGAATGTCTGACATCTTTCATGCAATTCCCCCCTGGGGGAAAGGTAAAAAGTATAAAAAAGTAAAAAAAAGTGTAAAAAATAAAAACAAACAAAAAAAAATTTAAAATAAAAACACGTACATCGCCCTTTTCCCCTTTACAAACGCCAATCGCCCTAAAAAAATCAAAAATAAATAAAGAAACCCCATATTTGGTTCGCCGCTGGTAGCGACCCCCCCCATAAATCGTCATGTTAATTAACCCTTACGGAACGCCTTTAAAAAAAAAAACAAACCCAAAAAAACAGTCACAGAATAGCGATTTTTGTTCATCCCGCAGCACAAAAATGGATAAAAAAAAATCAAAAACTCATATCAACACAAAGTGATGCCAATTAAAACGTCATTACCCGAAAAAAAAAAATCCTTACACACTCTGTATACGGAAAATTAAAAAGTTCGGCTATTAAAGATGCGTGCATAAATATTGTTTTACACAATAAAAACACTTTATTTTCAAAAAAAAATTTTGCTTTTAAATAAAAAAACTACATAAATTTGGGGATCACCGTAATCGTCTCAACCCAAGAGTAAAACTAAATTGTCAGGAACGCACGGGAACGCTATTAAAAAAAAAAAAAAAACCTGCTAGGATTCAGTATTTTCTTCAACCTCCTTCCAAAAAACAATTTAAAAGCGATCAAACTTGTCCCCCCAAAAAAATTACCAAAAAAAAACGTCAACTCATCCCCAAAAAAAAAATCCCTATACAGCCCATAAACAGAAAAAAAAAAAAAGTTATGCCTCAACTGCGGGAAAGCAAAAAAGGTTTTCCTTTTCAAATAAAAATTTTTTTTTATTTGTAAAAGCAGTAAAACATTAAAAAAATAACAAATTGGTATCGCTGTAAACGAACAAACCCGCTATAAAACTAGCATGTCTTTATACGCACAGTGACCGCTTAAAAAAAAAAAAAATAAAAAAAAAAACACCAAAATTCTGTTTTTTGACAAAAACTTCACAAAAACCTTAATAAAAAGTGATCAAAGCATCATATGCCCCCCCTAATGGATCAATAAAAAAATCAAATCATCTCGTAAAAAACAAGCCCACAAGCACTCCAATCAAAAAATTAAGAAAGCTATGGCTGTCAGAATACGACAACTTAAAAACCAACTTTTTTTTAAAAAAACCCCTTCTATTTTTAAAAGTAATAAAACATAAAAAACTATATAAAATTTATATCATTTTAATTGTACCGACCCCCAATAAAGTTTTTCCCGTCATTTATCCGATGGCGAATACTTAAAAATAAGCCCAAAAACAATGGGGGAACTGCTTTTTTCCCCCCCCCCTTTCCCGCCCAATGCTAAAAACAAACTACGGAACACCTGTGGGCCCCCCCAAAAAAAAAAATACACCCTTAGGGTGAACCCTGGGGGGGTTGAATCCAAAAAGGACAACCGGGAAGGGGTTTACCTGTTTTAGTACTTTGGGGGCTTTGGAGATGCAAAATGGCCCCACCAATTCTTGCCCAAAAGCCCAAAAACACTCCCCCCCTTGTACCCCCTTCCAGCCCCAAACAGCAGTTTTCACCCACATTTGGGTATTGCCAACTTTGGGAAAAATTTCGTAACAAATTTTGGGGCTTTTTTTTTCCCAAAATTCCTTGTAAAAATTAAACATTTTTTTGCTAAAATTGCAGATTATTGGGAAAAAAAATATTTTTTTTTTTTTTTCAAGCCAACGTAAAAAAATTTGGAAACGCCTGTGGGGTAGGGTATACCACTCACCCCTGGGAAATTTTTATTCCTAAGGGGTGTAGTTTCCAATATGGGGTCTTTTTAGGGGTATTATTAAATTTTGGAACCTTTGGGGGTCCCAAACCTAAAAGGCCCCTAAAAAAAATTGTAATGAAAATGAGGCCCCAAGTCCAGAGGGGCTCCTCCTATTTTGGGCTTTGGTTGAGCAAATAACACAGGCCACAAAGGGGATATCTCTGAAAACGGCAGAATCTGGGGAATAATATTAAATTTGCATTTCCCGATCACATTTACCGAAAAATTTGTCAAAATGCATAAATATTGAAAATTGCAAAAAAAGTAAATTTTTGAAATTTCACTTCCATTTGCTTTTAATTTTTGTGAAACACCAATGGGTTTAAAAAACTTTCAAATCTGTTTTGAATACTTTAAGGGGGAGTTTTCTTTGATGAAAATCATTTATGGGTATCTACATACGGGCAATCAAAGTCACTTTTGAACGGCGGTCCCCCAAAAATAAAGTATATTGCAAATTTTCTTGAAAATTTGAAAATTACTACTAAAAATTTTTTTTAAAACCCCCCAATGGGCGTAAAAAAAAAAAAAAACATTTAAAAAAATTATGCCAAAACCCACACAACATATGGGGGATGCAGTTATAAACTATTTTGAGTGGAATAACTATCTGTCTTACATCAATATTTTTGAAATTTTAAATTGGGAAATTTTCAAAATTTTTTACCCAAAATTTTATATTTTTCACAAATAAACAATATTTTTTGGACCAAAATTTCTTACTATCTTAAAACACAATTTCACGAGAAAACAATCTCTGAATCACATGGAAAGGGTTAAAGTTTCAAAAGTTATTTTCACATAAAGGACAATGACGATTTCAAAAAAAGGGCTCTGTCAAGAGGGCCCAAAATGGGTCCGGCGGTAAGGGGTTAATAATTGACACCAGTGCTCAACTAGTTAACATCAGACTTGCAGTGTCTCAAGTTCGTATTTGTTTCTTCAAATCTGATGCAATGCTGCCACCCAGTGGTGAATCTAAAACCCAACCTAATCCTGAATCTTGTTTATTACACTGCCACCCTGTGGTGAACTTAGTTTAAAAGCCCCTTACTCAACCGAGTTCTAGCCTATCTGAACCTAATTCTCACCTCTGTTTACAACACTACCGCCTAGTTGTAACTTCAGTATTTGACAACGTCCCCCGATAACTACCTCTCCTCTAGTGGTGGGATTTTTTGCATTCCTAGTGTAAAAACCGGACTTGACCCTTACCTAAAGATTCCATCAACACAGTATTGGTCCAATCACTGAAAACATCAAAAGAAAGGGAGCGGAGCATGGGGGGGTTCCGCGAGTCCCGATCTCATCACTGAAAGGAACTTCACAAACACCAAACACAACATTCTCACACAAGTTAGAAACTTGGAATACA